>JAVTVY010040954.1:0-18421 GCA_036873755.1 Hanleya hanleyi | reverse complement strand
CCGGCGCGCAAAGGTTTCCACCGCGGTGGAAACCTTTACACCGCGCGCGCCGGGGTCAAAGGTCAGTTCCGGTCACGTGAACGGAAGCGGAAGTGACCTCACAGAGGTCGTATGCAAATGTCACTTCCGAGATCTGAGCTCCACGGGCGTTGAGCTCCAAGAGCTCCGATCCAAGAGCTCTGCCACACGGGAGTTCCCACCACCACCACCGGGTGTGGAGCTCTCGGAGCTCTGCCACACGGCGGCTACCACCACCACCACCACCACCGGGCGTTGACGCCCGTCAACGCCCGGTGGTGCCGTTGGTGGCGTTGGTGGTGGCGTTGGTGGCGTTGGTGGTGGCGTTGGTGGCGTTGGTGGTGGCGTTGGTGGCGTCGGTGGTGGCGTTGGTGGCGTTGGTGGTGGTGTTGGTGGTGTGCGGTGGTGGTATTGGTGGAGTTGACGGTGGTGGTGGTAGAGTCTTTAAATATAGGAATCAACATGTGTCTATATGTATTGGTCCTCTCTCATGTGTCGTCCTTGTTGTTGTTGTTCTCTCTCCAGGGCTCTTCGAACTCGGCTCATGCACACACGCACACAGACACACAGACGCATACACACACGCACACGCATCAGACGCATACACACACACACACACACACACGCATAAACACACACACACACGTACGCACACATGCACACAGACAAACAGACGCATACACACAGACGCAGACACACAGGTAAACACACACACACACACACATGAGTGAGTGAGTGGTCATATAAGGTCGTTTGTACACCAGGTCATTGAGTGCACTTGATCTGCATCCTTTTCATGTTGTCGGATCATGTTTAGACATGTTGGGGTATGACGTCACTTTCGATGTGAATTGAAAGAAAGGAGATGGTACTGACCTGTTTGTGGGGGTTCGTTTGAGTGTGCTAAAAATAGATCACCAGCTAGCGTGCTATAAAAGGGAAGCGGCCTGGTCGTTTCATCAGACACTCTGTCAACCACCAAGATGTTCACTTGTACTACGTGCTCGAAAGCATTCACTCGTCTGCACGACTTGCGCCGCCATGAGGCTAGCAAGCACGAAGGAACCGCCCGCCATAGCTGTACGATATGTACACTGTCGTTTCAGCGCCCAGATCATTTACAGCGCCACACACGTGCACGCCATGAAGTACCCAAGCATCCATGCGAAGAATGTGGTCGGATTTTCAAACTGACCAGTCAGTTGCTGCGACACCAACGCACACGACACCCTGTTCTGCAGTCACGTCTGCAGGTAGAAGAGTCCGTAGGCACCAGTATCGAGAAAGCGGAAACTCCCACCCATCGCACGAGGGTTGAAGATGATGATGTCGCCCTAATTCAACAGTCAAATTCCGACGACAAGACATTGGGCCAGATTTTGCACGACGAGGAGAGCAAAGTACACTTCGTGGACGAACCCATACATGTTCCTAGCGATCTGTTACACGAACACCATCCAGTGAGTGACATCTATCGGCGCCATTGGCACATGATCCGGCACTGTTTCTACCGTCATCGCCCCATTCAAGATATCTACAATTTCCGACTGACCAACCTCACCCGCCTACGCAGCTACGTGAAAGCCATCTTCAACGATCAAACTACGGCCTTCAAGTTGAATCTGGCGTTTGGTTATGTGCTGCAGCATAAGGACACAGACCAAGCAGCCCGATATTTTTACCCGAGCAGTAACATCCGGGTATTTGACCAACCGTTTACCATCATTAACCGGGCGTCGCTACAGGCAATGCTGGAGAAACTGGACACCGTGGATCCCTTGGAATGGGCCCAACAACAACGCCCCAACACACAATGGGTCGTAGAGAGGGTGACCAATGTCACGTTTTTCGTTACCAAGCTGACCGACCACCCCCATCGGCTGAATGTGCCACCCTTGCACTGATGAATACCATAGCATGCAATACATACTCTATATGTCTGGTCCTCGACTTGGGGTAGTTGAACTGAGTGTGCTAAAAATCATCAGCTAGCGCACTATAAAAGGGAAGCGGCCTGGTCGTTTCATCCGATACTCTGTCAACTACCAAGATGTTCACTTGCACAACTTGCCAGAAGCAGTTTGCTCGAATAGAAAGTTTACGACGTCACGAGGCCTCCACCCACAACGATGCACGGTATACTTGTATAATCTGTGCACGATCATTCAATCGGGAGGATAATTTACTGCGCCATGAGAAGGCACTCCACGAGGGTGTGACGGTACAATGTAACGATTGTGGTCGACTCCTCAAACGACCCAGTCGGTTAAGACAACACCAACGTTTGATTCATGCCCCTTCTCCACGATTCGGGCGACAACATTCTACTAAAGAGGAGCCGCGGAAGGTCAGAGCCAGAGAAGATGAACCCGGGGAGACGAACGCCACTGGTGATGCGATGACGAAGAGCCCGCCTATACCCACAGTCCAGGAGGGCCTGGATATCCAGCCGGTCATAGGACTGACAACAACGCAGATTTTCTGGAAGATGCGGTGGATGTTCCTAGCGATCTCTTACCCGAAGATCATCCAGTGAGTGAGATGTATCGGCGCCATTGGACCATGATACGGCACTGTTTCCACCGTCATCGCCCTATTCAAGATATCTACAATTTCCGACTGACTGGCCTCGCCCGTCTACATAGCTACGTGGAAGCCATCTTCAAGGACCAAGCTACGTCCTTCAAATTAAATCTGGCGTTTGGTTATATGCTGCAGCATAAGGAGACAGACCAAGTCCGATACTTTTACCCGAGCAGGAACATCCTAGTATTTGACCAACCGTTTACCATCAATAACCGGGCGTCGCTAGAGACGATGCTGGAGAAACTGGACGCCGTGGATCCTTTCGAATGGGCCCAACAACAACGTCCCAACACCAAGTGGATAGTGGAGAGGGTCACCAATGTTACGTTTTTCGTGACCAAGCTGACCGATCAACCCATCGGGTGAATGTATTCACCCATGCACTGATAGATTCTCAGAATGCGCAAACAACTATCATGTTGCCTCAACGGTATCCTGGCCTGCCCGACGGTGATTAGAATAAACGGCTCAATCGAACATGTCCGAAGATGGAACTTTCTGAAATGGAGACTTCTGATTGGACAAGAATACATCTAACGGACAGGAACGAATATGACAGATGCAAATGGTGGCCTCTGATTGGACAAGAGTCTTCTTGAATTGTAAATATACCCAACGCGGCTCCCCCAGCGTGGGTATGATGTAACATTGGGGAGAATAAACTATATGAAAAAAAACTTCTTCTTCTTGTTGTTCTCTCATGTGTCATCCTTGTTGTTGTTGCTGTTGTTGTTCTCTCTCCGGTCTATATCATAGTGTTATGTTAGAGTGTTAAAGCGTAACGACGGGCGTCGAGGGCGTCACTGCATTTCGAAGAATTAGCGACAAGTCCATGGAATATCAGAGCTTCTGAGCTATTTCACCAGGGCGTTGAAGCATTAAGAATGGCTTTGGTGGGCGTTGCTACAAGATGACACCTCACACGACGCATTCGCACCGCGGATGGTCCATCTCTACACCAAATAACATCCTTCACTGCTAAAAAATGCCCACTTTCGCTACTACTCGTACTGATGACGTCACCAATGACGTCACAGATGCTGTGGATATCCCTCAACTCGGAATGTACACCCCGAGAGCTACAACATGACACCTCCCAGGACCCATTCGGACCAAGGGTGGTTCCTCTCTACTCCGAATACCTTCCTTCACTGCCCCAAAATGTCCACTTTCACTACTACTCCTACTGATGACGTCAACAATGACGTCACAGATGCTTCGGACATGCCTCAACTCGGAATGTACACCCCGAGAACTACAAGATGACACCTTCCAGGACGCATTCGGACTAAGGATAGTCCCTCTCTACACCAAACTCACCCCCAAGCACCCACAAAATGTCCCCTTTCGCTACTACTCGTCCTGATGACGTCACCGATGACGTCACAGATGACGCGGACATCCCTTAAATCGGAATGTACACCCCGAGAACTACAAGATGACACCTTCCAGGACGCATTCGAACCGTGAATAGCCCATCTCGACCCCACGCACCTCCAAAATGTCCACTTTCGCTACTACTCGTACCGATGACGTCATCAATGACGTCACAGATGACGCGAACATCCCTCAAATCGGAATGTACACCCCGAGAGCAACAAAATGACACCTCACACGACGCATTCGGACCAAGGATGGTCCCTCTCTACCCCAAACACCTTCCTTTCACTACCCCAAAATGGCCACTTTACTTACTACAACCAACTGCGCATGCGCAGATTAACGCGACTTGCATTCAAAAACACACCATTCTGACTCTACCCCACACAAGCTTCACTTTGACACCTCACACGACCCATTCGAACCGTGAATAGCCCATCTCTACCCCAAACACACCCCTACATAGCATCCAAAATACCCCCTTTCGCTACTACTCGTACTGATGACGTCACTGATGACGTCACAGATGACGCGGACATCCCTTAAATCGGAATGTACACCCCGAGAACTACAAGATGACACCTTCTAGGACGCATTCGAACCGTGAATAGCCCATCTCGACTCCAAATACCTTCATGTACTGCCCGAAAATGGCCACTTTCGCTACTACTCGTACCGATGACGTCACCGATTACGTCACAGATGACGGGAACATCCCTCAAATCGGAATGTACACCCCGAGAACTACAAGATGACACCTTCCAGGACGCATTCGAACCGTGAATAGCCCATCTCGACCCCAAATACCTTCCTTCACTGCCCCAGAATGGCCACTTTACTTACTACAACCAACTGCGCATGCGCAGATTAACGCGACTTGCATTCAAAAACACACCTTTCTGACTCTACCCCACACAAGCTTCACATTGTTACCTCAGACGACCCATTCGAACCGTGAATAGCCCATCTCTAACCCAAACACACACCCACATACCCCCCAAAATGCCTACTTTCTATACTACGGGCCAGGCTGCGCATGCGCAGACTATTGAACACGGACGGACCATTAGTGTAGTCAAGTATTCCTCCACGAGAGCTTCAAAATAAGACCTCATACGATATCATCGGATCATTAGGGACTCACCTAGACTCCAACATGTCCACCCCGTATGGCCCTATACACCCATAGCCATGCAGTATAGGCCTATGGGCCTACCCAGGCCTTGGTGACTTTTTTCAAAAATTTCACCGATTCGCTCCGCGACCCTTGCTATAATGTTCTAAATGTCGAGACGTGAAAAACGAGACCCCACAACCCTACCGCAAATGTATAGAAGTCGGTTTCCCAGGGGGACAAACATCGGTCCTATACCTCCAGTATGGGAATATATATTTATATATATATGTCTATATGGGGCTATATCGTACTTTTTCAAAAATTTCACCGATTCGCACGGGGACACTTCCTATCGTGTTCTAAATGACGAGACGAGTAAAACGAGACCCCACAACCCTACCGCAAATGTATAGAAGTACGTTTTCCAGGGGGACAAACATTGATCCTATACCCCCAGTATGGGCCTATATGGGGCTCGGTGACTTTTTTCAAAAATTTCACCGTTTCGCTCCGGGACACTTCTTATCATGTTTGTCTTGACGAGACTAAGAAAACGCGACCCCACAACCTATACCGCAAATGTCGAGAAGTAGGTTTCCCAGGATGGTCCTATACCCCCCATACCCCATATAGGCATTTTCCGTAATTTAGGATAAAGTCCGTGTTCCGTATTTTTTCAGGAAAATTTTTACATACACCCACCCTGGAACTAGGGGAGATAACTCTATTGATAGACAAGCCCCGTTAAGCCCGGCGACCTATATACCCCTCATACCCCATATAGGCATTTTCCCAGGTTTTTCGATAAAGTCCGTTTTCCGTTTTTTTTTTTCAGGAAAAATTTTACATGCACCCACCCAACCATCAAATACCCCTTCACCTAGGCTTCACTTTGATACCTCATACAACTCCATCGGACCATTATTGGCTCCCCTAGATACCAAAACGTCTATTTGCATACCCTTGGGCCACCGCGCATGCGCAGAATGCCGATATTTCAACCCCACACCCAGCCCATCACATGCCCCTTCACGAATGCTTCACTTTGATACCTCACTCGACCCAATCGGACCATTTTATCTAGGGACTACTTTTTCTCCGCGGAAGCTTTTTTCCGCGACCGAATCACCGCCAGACATGATCGCATCACCGCGGATGAATACATCTTTGACCTGGGTCACGTGATATGCAAATTTGGAACTCTCCTGTACTGGAGGTAGCTTTTTGGTCATTCTGCCGGAACTATACTCCACTTGACCTCTGTGACCTTGAAATGAGGTCGAAATGAGGTCAATAGGCTCTGTAATACTCTTATACTACTACTAACATCCCACTTAAGATTGCTGTCAAACCTAGATTTTTAAATTCAAAGACTTGTTCATTAATAGAACATGCTATAGATAAATTGAGATTTCCGGAAGACAACAATCTGTTGGGATCCTAAAAGCATAAAGGTGATGGTACGATAAGGCGGGATTTTGGCCTATACGTGGTGCGGTTGAAATCGAAAAAATAAAATGTCCTAAAAACACTTATGTTTTAATGTAACGGCAAGAGAAAATATAAGTACACAATATGTGAAAGTTTTAGTGTGATTGCGTTATGATTATAGTTATCACATGAAACTGAAATCCACAGTTTGTGCTATTTCGTGAAAAAAGGGTTTAAATCGAGTCCTTCAGACACGCATTTAGACGCGAAGGACCCCTTGGACCAGAACGCCATTTAACCTAGTGTTGTGTGGTAACATTATATTCCCACTGCTGGAAGATCTTTTTGGTCCAAGGGGTCCTTCATACTAAAAAATGAAAAGTTATGATTCATAACGTTTGAAGTTTTCGTAAGTAGATTAATGTGACAAAATAGCATGTTACAGTTGTTCGTATGTCGTGGTGTAGTGGATGCGCACGTTGGATCACAAGCGCCTCGAATTTTTCTTGTACCGAGTTCGAATCCCAGGAGGGCAACATGTGTGACGTCGACAAGTTATTTCAATCTTTCTCATTTTTGTACAAAAAAGTAAAATTGCATTCAGTAGATCTGAAATAAGATTTTAGGCTATCGATATGAACCAATAATAAATATAATATATATTATAAAATAAATATTGTTTAGCGATGACACGATACCGTGTGGACATTACGGGCCAGTCAAACGTTGAAATCGAACGATCAGTCGCTACCTGTTTCAACGGCAATATATTCGCCTAAATTGTGTATTTATTCTCCAATATGTGCATGTAAAATCGACTGCAACGTGGTAAAATAATAACGCCTTGGTACCGAACATATGTAAAGCTATCATGGTTCACCGTAACATTCAGTCCGTTGATTGACAGTTGCCGCCGACGACAAGTTGTACATTGCATTGTGATTGACAGATGGAGAGAAGAAATGTACATTCCTATGAGTCGGCTGGCTGTGGGCAAAAACCCCGCCTTACAATACCATCTCCTTTAAAATAGATCTAAAAACGAACATTTATCGTCAATCTGTCCTCGTCGAGCCAGTTCTGAATAGAATTACATTCATATGAAATTGCTGGTTCTATATCGTGTCGGTATTTTGCGGAGTGAATAAGAGGTGTATCATCAGCATACGATACTACATCCCAATAATGAACAAATAAAGGAAGGTCAATTATTTACAAGATAAAAAACAGGACCAAGAATTGATCCTTGTGGAACTCCATATTTATCTGAGAGTGGGGAGGACATTGTAGAATTAAATGACACACATCGTTAACTATTTGTTAAATAATCTCTAAATCAGTACATTTCTCGTCCAGCAACCATTTTCATCAGCAGTAACTCACAATCTACAGTAGCAAATGCTGTTTAATTCCTGTTAGAAGGCCATTATCTGTGCAACTTAAAACTTGGTCGGATACATGAAGTAGAGCTGCAGTGGTAGAATGTGATTGCCTAAAACCGGACTGGAATTGATTTAACAAACTATTATCTTCTATAAAGCCATATAACTGCATATGTACATATCTTTCTAATATTTACTTAATGGTAACACAGATATAGGTCGATAATTTGACGGGTTAGTGGAATCACCTTCTTTGCAGTAGCAGTAGCACGGGCTCTTTTAAAACCTGTAGCCAGTTTACCAGTGTTCAAAGGTAACTTTAACCCTATCTGGCTTGGGCGATTTGGGGTGACCCGCTGCCTGTGCACCCCCCCCCCCCCCCTACATATTTTCGCTATCGCTAAGACGAGAAAGGCTGGAACTTGTCACACTATATCTTTGGGTCAAACTCTACAAGAAAATGTATAAAAATCCAAGATGGCCGCCATGATGACGTCACTGTGACGTCATTTTCAAAAAGAGCATTTTTGGACGATTTTCCGGTCAGAATTTTCGATTTTTTTATTTTAGTTTTTTCTTCGCAAAACTGCATGATGAACTAGTAAATAACAATCTGATATGAAATAAAATAAGTTTTACCCACTTTTCCATACAGAAAAGCAAAAATTGTGAAGAAATATGACGAAAACATCACTTTTCTGGTACCTCCACATGGCCGCCATTTTGAATTTTTCCATGATCCTCTGCTCGGGGGTCATGCAAAAAGGCTCAAAATGACTCCAATATGATAATCTTAAAAGTCACGGAGTTTCAGCTCGCAATTTTTTTGTCGTTTCGAAGATCGGAGCAAACAACCAACAAGGAGGGGGGTCGAAAGTGCCCCCCCCCCCGCCACCCCACCCCAGGTACGGTTAAAATGTTATGCAATGAAGGGGAGATAACTAATAGTTTCAACAGTCTGGCGGGCATATTATTCATGCCAGTTGCTTTCTTGGGGTCTACACCATTCAGTTCTTTTCCAATATATTGCGATGGTATTTCCTTGAAGTTAAAAGCCATAGTTTCATCACTTAAACTATTTTGTTGAGAATTGTTTGCTAGGAGATTTCCGGAAAACACAGATGCCGATTCATCACCTATAGTTGAGAAGAATTTATTAAGAGTTTCGACTGTCACTGATCTCTTGGCCGTCTTCATCACACAACGTAATAGTGGATACCCGAGTTTTGGTCGAAAGTATATTTTTAATGGCTCCCCACAGTTTGTCTGATTTTTTCATTTTCCCAGTATTAAATTTTCGAAATAATTTCTTATCTCTGTGTCAATAAGTTTTTTTCACATTGTTAAGCGATCTTCGAAACTTTGCTTTTATTTGGATTTCTGTGTTTTCTTCTTCAGATGGTCTCGCTCATACATGCGTTCACGGATTTCGTCTGTAATCAACTGCATCAGCTGAAGATAGTTTCAGCTGAAGAAGAAGGTTCACATGATCAAACCACATTGCCTTCAGATGTCCTTTCACATATTGTCAGGTTCTCCTGCATGCAGAAATGTGGGCAAATGCAACATAGCAAGACAATTTGATATTAAACCCTACCAGGCCTGGATGGCCCCTACCAAACTATCTGCCCTATCTCTGGAACAACAAAAGATTGAGAGCGGACACTCTCATCTGTAGCTTATCAGATTGGGGTCATTTGAAGCCAATTTGCATAATCTCCGAGCAGCTCATCAAAATGGCGACCTATGTGGGGTAGAAAAGTCCTGTTTTCGTCATTTTTTCTTCAAAATTCCCACTTTTCTGCATCACATTATTATTTATTATACAGTTTTTGCGAAGAAAACACTTAACTAAAAAAACTCGAAATATGTAACCAAAAAATGACTTTTGGAAATAGCGGTCATCTTGATTTGTTTTTTGTTTTTGTTTTTTTTTTTTTTTTTGCATTTTCTGGTAGAGCTTGATCCAAGGGTATAGTGTAGCAAGTTTCAGCTCCCTAAATCAAGAGGTAAGAAAAATATTTAGGGGAAAAATGACCCCCTTCCCCGCCCTGGACAGGTCCCAAAAAGCCAAGGCCAGATAGGGTTCAGTCACTCCAGCGAAATACCAAAGCTTGGTATGAGAAGGGATAAATTAGGAAGACGCTGAAGCAAATGTACTATGGCACAATGCTTGGTGTTCACAACTGATTAACTGAGCCGTATCCTGGCCATTGATGGAAACGATTCAACAGTGCCACCAATGAATCTGCTCTAGTACAGCTCCAGGTATTTATCTGTCGAGTTAATCTATCGTTCGTATCATAATGATATTGGACGCCAACAGCCAGCCAGTAGGGTGGTCCATTAAACCTTCATGGATACACAGTTACGATTAGCACCTAAGTGTAACATTCTCCTGCCATCTAGGTGTGTACCTGCTAATGACAGATAACGGGTACACCAACACCGGGATAATACAGCTGGAACATTGGGATGATGGCTGAGAATAAGGTACATAGCACAAAGGACAAAGCACTGCCTATATGTCTGGGAATTCTTGTGACTGACTACATGTATTGTTAGTGGAACTGTTGTCACGATGAAGAGATTGGCCAATTTATCAGCAACAAAGCGCAAAACGGTATCGGCGGTGAACGAAAGCAAAATCTCTCGTATATACTAATGAAAAGATAGGACACATATCGAAACTTTCAATCCTAGGCGGCACGATATGACCTTATTTTCCATATGACGTTGCTGTGGGACTTAGGCAACGAGCCATTCGTTTAAATTGGCAATGTTGGATTGTTTATGTGTAGACTGTTTACGGGTGATTTCTTTTTCGACACTATTTCCGCTTTTTGCAATGTTAGGAGTATTAAAGCACGATCCGATGCCTGACCTTGGAGCGACGTCAGGTGGACAATGCTGTACTGTCGCATCTTCCGCAGCTAGAAACTTCCACCAGAGGACGTCGTTTGATCCTTTCCACAAAAATCATACTGATGTTGCAAAATTCAACGAATCAGTTTAAAGAATGTAAGGTTCTCTTGTAACATTTTTTGTCTTCCGTTATTCCGTCTTTCCGTTACTTATTTCTTTTCCGACCAATAACTCGAAAACCATTGAACCGATCGACTTCAAACTTGCAGAGTGTCTTGACATCGGTGAGAGGACGCTTGTGACTGCTTTTGAGTTACCTGCGTGATCCAAGACAGTCGTCATCAAGCATCTTGGATTCCAGCAGTTGTATCTGTACAAATTTCTTGTCTGACCAACAACTCGGTATCAGCCATGGATATTTACACATTTCTTGTCCCACCAAAATCTCGAGAACTGTTGAACCAATCGACTTCAAATTTGGAGAGTTTCTTGACATCGGTGAGAGGATGGTTGGGATTGCTTTCCAATTACCTGCATAATCAAAGATGATCACTGTCAGCCATCTTGAATTTTAAGTGCTTGCATCTTGTCGGGGCAATACATCGAGAATAATTGAACTGATCAACTTCAAGTCCTTGACATCGGCGAGAGGACGATAGGGACTGCTTTTCAGTTACCTGTGTAATCCAATATGGCCACCGTCAGACATCGTGCATTGTCAGCGATTGGATCGTTACACATTTCTTGTCCAACCAATAACTCGAGAACTATTGAACTGATCAACTTTAACTTGCGGAGTGAATTAACATCATGCAGTGAGAGGACAGATGGGATTGGTTTACAGTTACCTGCGTAATCCAAATGGCCACGGTCAGCCATCTTGAATTTTAAGCGCTTGAATCGTGTTGAGCAATAACTCGAGACTGATTTATATTAACTCGAGACTGACTGAAAATAATGCGAGACTCGAGACCTCTTGAATATCGCTTCAATTTACATGTTTCTTGTCTGACCAATAACTCTAGAATGGTTGAACTGATCGACTTCAAACTTGGATAGTGCCTTGACATCGGTAAGAGGACAGTTTGGATTTCTTTCCAGTTACCTGTGTAGTAAAAGATGCCAGCTGTCTTGGATTTTCAGTAGTCGGATTCTGTCCGGACAATAAGTCAAGAACTATTGAACTGATCGACTTATGGGATGTACGGTTCATCAGATATAACTCCATTTTCAGAATCATACTCTTAATCAATGATGGGATATCATCGATCAACAACAAAAAATCAACCTTAGATAGGTCCACGTCTGCCGCAGCAGCAGCACCAGTTATGGCGGATGCAATCCAGACTCCTTTTTAGACTACTCTTTTCAAAATACAGAATACAAACATTCAGTATTTTCTATCTGAAGCTAATAACCTTTCAAGTAGGCCCTAAACGCGAGAAGATTATATTTTCGGTTTGAAAACGCAACACACCGAGGAAAAACATCCATCCAAAACGATAGACTGCTTTCAAGATACCGGATCCATCCACTGAATTACTCAAGTATCACTTAGTTGGTGACTACCCATGCAGTTACAGGTGGCTTGTGGGGCTTGAGTTGATTTAATGGGGAGTCGTTGAGCAAACCCCAGATCATGGGATTGACCTCCCAGGTCATGGGATTGACCTCCCAGGTCATGGAATTGACCTGGGGTGTGCAACTTTTGTTTGGTGTGTGTCTTGAAAGTAGTTGTTTGTTTTAGATGGATGTTTTTACTCGGTGTGTTGCGTTTGTGAACCGAAAACATGATCTTGTCGCGTTTAGAGCCTACATGAAAAGTTAGTTAGAAAATATTGAATTTTCGTTCTCTGAATTTCTACGTACTGGGAAGAGAGGAGTCTAAAAAACATTTACAAGCAAATGAGAATTGTGTTTGTTTCTTCCCTTCATATGTAAAATATGACACCTTTAACCAAAACGAGTCCAAGATATCCAAATTCCGTCGATTTTATGTTAAATGATAATGAAAAATCGTTCTTATTAATGATGTCATATTTTCATGATATAGAAATATCCCAAAACGCTTGGAATGCTCTGTTAGGATGCAAATATTGCAATCAGCAGAAAGTAATTATTAACTTTAACGTTAGAAATATGTAATGTATGATGGCCGAGAGGGGCCATCGCGTCTTTCATTTCTAATTTAACGCGATGGAGCGATGGAGCTATGCAATGCGCGATGGAGCTATGCGATGGAGCGATGGAGCTATGCGATGAAGCGATGGAGCTATGCGATGAAAAGTCGATGAAAAGTCGCGCTATGCGATGCGCGATGAGGCTATGCGATGGAGCTATGCGATGCGCGATGGAGCTATGCGATGAGCGATGGAGCTATGCGATGAAAAGTCGATGAAAAGTCGCGCTATGCGATGCGCGATGAGGCTATGCGATGGAGCTATGCGATGCGCGATGGAGCTATGCGATGGAGCGATGGAGCTATGCGATGAAAAGGCGATGGAGCGATGGAGCGATGGAGCTATGCGATGGAAAATCAGAAATGAAAGACGCGATGAAAATGCGATGGAAAATCAGAAATGAAAGACGCGATGAAAATGCGATGGAAAATCAGAAATGAAAGACGCGATGAAAATGCGATGGAAAATCAGAAATGAAAGACGCGATGAAAATGCGATGGAAAATCAGAAATGAAAGACGCGATGAAAATGCGATGAAAAGGCGATGGAGCGATGGAGCGATGGAGCTATGCGATGAAAAGGCGATGGAGCGATGGAGCGATGGAGCTATGCGATGGAAAATCAGAAATGAAAGACGCGATGAAAATGCGATGGAAAATCAGAAATGAAAGACGCGATGAAAATGCGATGGAAAATCAGAAATGAAAGACGCGATGAAAATGCGATGGAAAATCAGAAATGAAAGACGCGATGGAAATGCGATGGAAATGCGATGGAGCGATGGAGCGATGGAGCTATGCGATGAAAAGTCATTGCGCATGTTCGTTTACTTTCCAACAAGCATCATTCAAAATCTGGCTCTGTGTTCGGCTTCCCAACAAATATAAAATATCTATGACTGTGTTCTTGACATGATCAAAGCTTGATATACCTTTCGATTGAATTATTCCTACGAATTAGGCTACAGATTGCAAATTGTCCGGTAATGAGTCGGTCAGTCAGTCAGTCCACCCGAATACTTTCGTCGGCAAAATAAGGAGAACCGTTGACATTAGAACCTTGATGTTTGGCATGAAGGTGCATTAGGGGACTGTTACCAACACGGTCTGAGCTGACCTACTTTTGATGAAAATTTCTGGTGATTTTTGATGAAAATCACTGCTGATTCTGACTTGGGCAGTGCCCATCTTAATATAGGCAGGATTTCAACTGGGGTGGAGATTTCCAAGAACTCAGTTCGCGTCGGAGTTGTCCTGTGACGTTCATGTATATAGTTAATATTTAAATTATATATATCAACCTTCTTAAGAATAAAGTTATTTTACTGTATTACCCTCGTCAATCTATTTCGGAAAGATTCTTTCTTAGAAACTATTGATACTTCCATGGTATTCTGAATGGTATCTCATCGCATGGTATGTTATTTGCATCTACATGTAATACATCGCCGAGATATCGGATCTATTGATTCTTTAATTACCCCAGGAGAAAAGTATAATTCGCCACACACTCGAGAAAATTATCGACTTTTCATCGCATAGCTCCATCGCTCCATCGCATTTCCATCGCATTTTCATCGCGTCTTTCATTTCTGATTTTCCATCGCATAGCTCCATCGCTCCATCGCTCCATCGCCTTTTCATCGCATAGCTCCATCGCTCCATCGCTCCATCGCATTTCCATCGCATTTTCATCGCGTCTTTCATTTCTGATTTTCCATCGCATAGCTCCATCGCTCCATCGCTCCATCGCCTTTTCATCGCATAGCTCCATCGCTCCATCGCTCCATCGCCTTTTCATCGCATAGCTCCATCGCTCCATCGCATAGCTCCATCGCGCATCGCATAGCTCCATCGCATAGCCTCATCGCGCATCGCATAGAGCGACTTTTCATCGACTTTTCATCGCATAGCTCCATCGCTCCATCGCATAGCTCCATCGCGCATCGCATAGCTCCATCGCTCCATCGCGTTAAATTAGAAATGAAAGACGCGATGGCCCCTCTCGGCCATCATAGTAATGTCAGGGAAGTTCTCCTTTATGTTAACTGAAATTTAGAAGTTTATTTGGTGGAATTATTCATGTCATGGGCCCGTGAAAATGGCAAGCGAGAACAAGTAAAACTGCGTTTTTAGCCGACTGAACAATTAGTAAATTTTGTGTAAGGATATATCACAATGCTATTTCATTTGGTGACAGAAGGGCGCTTGTTTTCATGTTTGAATCTGGTCAATTTATTGTAAGTAAAGTAAGCTTGTCAAGCTGTGACCATTAAGTAGAACAATTTATTGTTTTGCCAGAATATATAAGTCATGTACTTGTGTTTGAAAGGATCCATCCCTGGACCAACACCCTGACCATGGACAATCAACAGAAACAAGAACAGCCTTTACATTAAAACAGGGATATAGTATACTATAGTATTTTTCTTATAATTAGTCGCGGGTTTGAGGGCTTCTGTAAAATCAGCCGTATGGTTAAAATCAATTTCCTTTTTTAGAACGTATATAACTAAGTTATATCTATAGAATGTCATACCACTGACTCTCCGTGATAACTGCTACAAAACTTGAGTTTTAGAGCTTTTTTGTACTACCCGGGTTAAATGCCATAAGGGTTGTTCACGTGAATCTTCACCAATACATGGTATGTCGTCATAATCTATTCCTTTTTCTCTGGCCAAAGGGCAATAGGCGGGGCGAGATGTCATTCAAGGGTTGCTCTGTTTGTCGTTTGGTTATGAAGACATGAGATTAAACTATTGTCGTTGACAAAGAACGAAAGATTCGAGAATACGGGTGGACCAGTACAGCCGCTATGTTATGCAAATATCCTCGACACCTCAAAGATTTGGACGCCTCTAGACACAGCATAACCGCATCACTTCAATAGTATGGTGATCTAGTTGGACGAAAAGTGTGCCCCGCATTACCTCATCAAAAGCGTGAGCGACAACGCAAAGGGTGACGTCGTCTTCCAAAACACGATGTCGCCCTTTCGCGTCGCGTGTCGCCTTTGACAATGTTGAGTGATAGGACGACGACGTCGCTTTCATACACCAGAACGTCGTGTTATTTGTACCTATCAACTTTCTGCAGTTCTTCTTCGTACGCCTTACCGAGCAATGTCTATGTTGAAAACATTATTTTGATAGAAAAGGCGATGAAGAGAAGAACTATGTTTTCTTGTCATTCCCCACAGATTTGTATTACAATACCGTTGATGATGTCCTACTCTAATCGACTGGATCAATAATGGGATATTTGCTATAAAAATGTAAATATAGGTCATACGGCCATCCATAGATTACACCGTCATTGAAATAAAGATCGTGTGAAGTTGTCCTTTAATTCATGCAGTCACTCATGGAGGCATTGCCCCTGTCCTTGTGAAGGTAACATCGATTGAGGACACTTTCCCATATATAGAACTGAATAGCTCACCCCGCCTATTGCCCTTTGGCCAGAGAAAAAGGAATAGATTATGACGACATACCATGTATTGGTGAAGATTCACGTGAACAACCCTTATGGCATTTAACCCGGGTAGTACAAAAAAGCTCTAAAACTCAAGTTTTGTAGCAGTTATCACGGAGACCGGTATGACATTCTATAGATATAACTTAGTTATATACGTTCTAAAAAAGGAAATTGATTTTAACCATACGGCTGATTTTACAGAAGCCCTCAAACCCGCGACTAATTATAAGAAAAATACTATAGTCCCAGATTAAAACCAAATCGAAGAATACCAACGACAACCACGGGCGGCTAGGGTGAAGCCTGCCACCCTACCCTGATACGTCGTTGGCGCAATGTTACAGGCACAGATTTCTGGGATCACAGGTTTTTAGGATTCCTAGTTTGTTTGTGAACGGCGCACGGTGTAATCGACAGGAACAATGCAACCACCAAGACATTTCAAGAGAATATTATGAATCAAAACAGCAATGTGCAGTTAATAAATCCTTACAGCTTCATGCTTAATTATATAGACTCTAATTTCTACTTCCAATTAAAACTTGTGTATGTATCTTCTCTCCCTCAGTCGTTAATCCTCTCGCACTTGTATATACGATCCGTTATCTTCTCTCCCTCACTCGTTAATCCTCTCGCACTTGTATATACGATCCGTTATCTTCTCTCCCTCACTCGTTAATCCTCTCGCACTTGTATATACGATCCGTTTGTGTTAAATGAATGTTAACATATGGTATACGAATCTGCACGGACTAAATAATACGATTAATGTAAGCTTAGCAATGTACATTTCAATACGGGAGAAAAAACTTTTGATGAAAATTTCTGGTGATTTTTGATGAAAATCACTGGTGATTCTGACTTGGGCTGTGCCCATCTTAATATAGGCAGGATTTCAACTTGGGGGGAGGGAGGTCCAAGAGTTCAGTGCGCATCGGAGTCCTAATGCCTACCCTACTTCGAAGGTCCTGTGACGTTAGTCACACTGCCATGTATTACAAGTGTCGACCAAAAACCTTTACTTTCTTCATTCAACCTCTCCCTGTTTTAATATATACATCGTCGCCTTTCGCCAAATGGATTATGTACCGGCCGATCAGTGTAACCGCAGTTTGGGCGAATGATTACAGTCACGGGTTACAGATATAACAGCACAAAATTCCACAATTCATAAAAAGAAAATGATGAAATAGGTGTAGCTATATTGCAGTGATGAAACGTTAAAGAATACCCGTAACTGCTATGAACCCGGAAATCGCCGTAACTTGAATAACAGGAAGACGCAAATAGAACTGAAAATATCATTTTATGCAGCTAATGCGGATACTTATAGTATTGTATTTTTCAAAATATTACCCCAACAAGAGGTCGACGCTGATGATTTTGCCAGTATGATTTTTTTGCAGAAACTTCCTTATTTATTGCAACACTGAACTTTTGGCAGATATTTGGCGGGTCTACTTTGAGTTTTCGAGTGTGTTGAAATATTAATATAACTGATAATTTTTCGTAAATAGTCGGGTTGCTCACAAGAATATGTATGGTAACTGTATGTATGAGAATATGAACTGGAAATTCCCATTAGACTGGCATAACCGGGCTGACACAGATTTAGGGAATTCATCAACATTACACAACCAGAAAAAAGGTGATGGCCCATCACCCTTTAATGGTGAGCAGACCTTTAAAAGAGGATGAGTTAGAGTCATCACTTTAAAATAGCGATCACCTTTTAATGGTGATTATGTTGCCTCATGACCCATTTACAATCATTGGTCATCACTATTCAGAGGCGATAGCCATCATTTTTAAAGGTGATCATATAAAAGGGTGATGACTCATCACCTTTTCCGGGTGGCCCCGTGGGACTCCGGAAATTGACCTGGGATATCGTGCACACCCGATGTCATGGTTAGAATAGGCCTCAGCTCCTCAGACAGCTTGTCGTAAGAGGCGACTAAACTGGGGCACACGTGGGGTTCC
>JAVTVY010040953.1:0-187751 GCA_036873755.1 Hanleya hanleyi | reverse complement strand
CATGACAGTGAAAAATGTTCGAAGGCAGTACCCCTGTCCAAAGCAGACTTTCGCCTTGTTTACAGATCAAACCAGCCATTCGGTTAATTGAAACCCTCGCCCTCGAAAAATAATTTTAACTTTATTTTGCTTATTCCATGCAGAATAAATTCAGGGACGTTCAATGGATCTGTCACCGGGAGTTCATTGCAACAGTGATGACAAACTAGCAAACAAATAGATGGACAGAGAGACCTAAAACAATACCCTGACCATTCCTAAGGAGCGAGGATAATAACACAATTCAAAATATAAATGCGATGAAACCCATGGATCAAATTTGTCCAGACTGAAAAACAATAGAACTTTCGACGTGAAATATTCCAATATTTGATATACATTTTAAATACAACACATGCATAGAAACACTTATTTGGTGGAGAGCTTCTATGCAAAATCTGAGGTTAGAAATCGCACAAAAACGAATTTTGATGTTAAGCCAATATTGTATACTCCGCCTTAGGGACAACAAGTAAACGTAACATATAAAGGTGGCGGAAACACATGCCGGCATACTGACAAGAAGTCATATGACCCCACAACCCAATATTCTTATTGCATACCTAAAAACATAATCTGATGGAAAGTGATTAACTATGCGGCCGTTAAACAGAAAAAACGGCTAAAACGGGGAAATACTAGTAGAATTCAAAACACAAGTCTCCGAGATCCGGCGCCGATCAAGCGCTCCATTCTCCACCATTTTAACCATAGTCACAAACTACATTCACAATGATTTGTACAGAGGACAAGCCTCGGCGACGAAACGTCTAACAGCAGGATCTCGCCATATACAGTTAAGCGACCGTCTCACTTACTTTCAGGGACAATACATCTCTCCCCGTGAAATCCACATTCCGGTTCATCTACAGGCGGTGAACCACCTACCCAGTTTATGCTTCCGTTAAGGCATAAGTGCTAAAATAATATACATTTGACATTCATTACGATTTTGAAATTCGTATATCAAAATGTTGTACTCGTCTAGAAGTAATATTATATGTTCTCAAGAGGGGAATATTCTGAAGTCCTCCGATTTAACCATACAGGTAATGATTTGTTCGTGCATGTCACATCGACTAAAATTTATAATTCGGAAACTTAACAGGAGTGATTCGCCATTGCTGATGTAATTTAACTATCAATTATGGCAAACAAAGAACGAGAAAGTTGGAGTGATTGATATCATCCTACGTCCGTTAATCAAACTTTATCTGAACTGTTACCCCTGTTACGTAAAGAATGCCCCGAAGACATACCGGTAACGCTGATAGATTATCTGCCAGTTGAAAGATACCGACAGGACGAAGACCCCATTTTCCTATGTATGAATAGCTAGAATCTAGTCTTTTGACGGCAATTAGGCTATAGTTCCCTTCTGCGTCTCCATTCTCGTTTATCCGACTCGTGTACCCCCGAGCACCTATGCAAAGAAAAGAAGATACTTGAAAATGCTTGCCTCCAACAGCAACATTGAACCATCCCTCAACCAATATCAAATTAATCCAATTATATTAAATTGTATATTACGAGTTGAAGTAATGCAAAAGCATCAACACATGCTACTCATGGCCATCACTTCAGGTTAAACCTTGATATGTAATTTGTACTAGAAAGAAAAACTCAGGTTTCAGTGGTCATGTTGAATGAACAAATTATAGAGCGTGTAGTTCAAACGGTTAAAATGTAGCTGAAATGTTTCATACCCTTGAATTACAACACATATTAATCTGTACACCCATCGGTAAACATTTTTTACGATTGCACATGTCACATCAGATTTGTATCTGTCTTTTACTATTATGTTTAACTTTGGAGAGGCAAAGTGCGACCCAATGTTCTTGTCAATGTGAAAAGAAATAGAGTAGCAAATTATCGCTGTAGTAAAATTACTCTTGTAAGTGGATCCCTGTATCCGGGCAAAGATTGCCCTTCCGTCATTGACCGCCTTGCCGTCCTGCAGAGCCTTGTGAGCAGCTCTAGCATACAACCACACAGCATCGTATAGATAGGCCGCAGCTGATGGAATCTGTATGGCAGTAAATATATTTCTCTTAGCCAATCAACAAACCCTTTTTTGGAACAATCCAAACATCATGTCACTGATTTACGACAAAGTGCATCGACCCTCCCCCCCTCCCCCTTCCGCCAAATACACCAGTCTTTCTTGATATACGCCTTTGTGTTTTCAGGGCCGTTTTTTACTCTGAGATCCAAGACATGTTCTGGGCAAAACACATTACCTACAAACAATTCCCTGGACGTATCCGCTGAATCTTCAAGATCAAATCTTTGCATTATAAATTCAATTATTTGTAAAACAATACGACTATGCAATGTTCGCTGAAAATTTTGATTCTTTACAAAACTGGCCGGAAAACCATCTTGTCTTTCATGAAAAAATGTTCAATGATCTTAGAAAAGGGACTACGAGGGACAGATATTTGAAACTGCCAGTTATGTCTGCATGGAAACAGCCTTTTATTTATGTTAATCGCTACTCTCCTGAGAATTCAGGAGAATTTATAGAAATTCGAGAAATACGGCAATATCTGCTCCAGCTTTAGATAAATCATTAAGTGTATATTTTAAGGAGTTACATTTAGGCCAAAAGTTTAAATAATACGAGTTTGAGAAATGCAGTCGTACAAAAGAGTAACACATGTTGACTATTCTTAACACAATTCCTTCAAATGTCAGTGTCATGCATGTGTCAAGGTTTCCATTATTATTCACCAAATAACCAAATTGTTTTTTAGTAATGGATAATACACAGTGAAAGTCATTGTTGTCATCCTCCAAAGGTAAGAGTGAGTGGGCCACCAGGTAAGCTATTTGAGGGATCAGTTCGTCTCCAGAATGTACATGTACTGTGCTAGAAGTAGGTTAAAACAAGCTTGACCCTGATTGTGAATGTCCGTGATACTTTTCATGTTTCAGCACTGGTGTATATTAAGACATAACAAATGGACACCCATATCTAGGGAACCAACGTTATTTTCATATCGTTACGTACCATTTTCATTTTATCCAGATTGTTGGGGAAATTGAATGGCGGGGCTTCAAGGTATTTATTCACCGTCCTGGCGAATTCTGTATACTCGTCCTGATTCGGGGCGGAGAATATCACTCCGATGTACGATCGAAATGCCTCCACGGTTTCTGGTTTCAGCGTGTTTGGATGGTTCCCTGGAAGTTGGGGAGAAAGGAAATGACAATGTCTTCCATTAGTCAGACAAGGTGGCAAAGTTAGCAGAAAGACAATTTATATGCGCATGATTTCCGTGCCTGTTCATTTCTTGCAAACATGTTTGACAAACAGACAACGTTCGTCACTTAAGATGAATCAATACAGTTATAAATTTACCAGAGATCCTCCGTGTCTGGTAATAATTCATCAATATCTTCAGCAAAATGTACTTTATTTTTTTTCTGTGGTTACTTTGACAAAATCAATTCACCATCATGATTTATCAATTCATCCAATATGAAGGACGTCAAACCACCTCGACCAACGGGAACAGATGCATTCTGGATATCGGTAAATAATTCAGCGGAGCATCTTGTTGACAAGTATAGTCAGGAAGTAAAACAGATAAGTATACCGCCTTCGATAAAGATTGATAATAGTTGATTGTTGTAGCGCATATATAGAGCTAAGCGGTCTGCCTGTGTTAAGGGTACTTGAAAATGTAGTTTGATTTTCGGCGGCGCAGCGCCGCCGGATATCTGAATTCAGTAAACATGGGAGCGACCATCTTGATATTGGACGAGTAACAGGTGTTTTCTCGAGCCATACTTCACAGACGTGCCGTGGAGTGATCCAACTAATTTCATATCGTAAAACGACAGGATTGTATCACCCGGTCGTGGTTAACACATTAATATTAATTCTGCTATAATGAATTCATCGCATAAATGTCCTTTAGTACTATTTTATTATGACTGAGAGACCAAATCGATGACCATACATGATCAAGTTATTCACCTGTACGTCTGCAGCAAAATGTTTGAGATTGAACTGCGAGTTACTAAAAACTTGAAACAGTAAAACACGCCGATCGGATTGATGTGTAGAGAAAGTCGATCTAGGCTTAATTTACAATGACACACATCAATAAAGAAATAGTGGCTTCATGATGAGTATAATGCCACAGCGCGAACTCTTTCACCAGGCTATATGAAGTGACTTAATACGTCAACCAGAGAACATTACTTCCAAAGTCCTAGTTGGACATGCGGTTCATGTGCACATTTTGCCAGCAAGCACTTAACTTCCGGCTAACCCCACATTTCCCAGATGGGTCCTTGCGCGAACTACATTAGTCAAACAAATCGACGTTTTTTTTAACCATAATGGTACATCGTGACCTGTATTCACCAGTTGCGCAAGTAATCGGCTTGTAATACGCAGATTATAAGCTACAAACGTTTCCGCCGGCATTGATGCATCTGCATCAATAAGTTTTCTTGTGGTGTTATTTATCGTTTCCATTTGACATTGTGACCTAGATATTGCGGTAAGATGTTTATATGAATAAGTGTTGAGCGTTTTTATGCGAAGGGTTGGGGGTCACATAACATTACTTGGTTATGTACAGTGGGTGACTCTGTTTTCCCCTATTTCGCAATGGGAGTGTGTATCTCTCTCCTCTCATGCGCCTCATCCCTCAGTGAAATTATTGAGACGATAGAACCACCCCTATAACTCATCCTTTCAAGATAGAAACCTGTATTACGTTTGTTACATATCGTTAAATTTTCACACAAAACTCCGATAAAATCATTTTACCTTCCAGGTATTTCAAAGGGTCTTTCGGGTCATACATTTCTTTGTGGGCACCGACAACAAAATACTCTCCGTTTTGCAGCAGTCCCTCTTCGTATAGATGTTCTAGCAGACCAACAAACTCTTCGTCTCGTCCTAGCATGATGTAGACTAGAAAATAGAGTACATTATAATATTATTCATTATAACAGTACAGTATTGAAGAAATTCAGCAACGATTCCAACAGGCTCTTTTCAAACTGATCTTAATACATATGGTACTCTCCAATCCAGAGCTTGAATCTATGCTCTGCTACAGTCAACCGTTTTCCGTTGGTGAAAAACATTGTGTGTACAGTTGAGAGGTATATCGATGATATATCGTCTCCGTAACTATACACGAGCTAGCACACAGACACCGACGTTTCTGGTAGCGATATGGCACCGTTACGAAAAGGAAAATGATGGTTGCCACATATATACAACGAATGTGAAGTATGACCGGACACGGCGGACATTGTTGAAACGATAAGCTAAGCGGAAGTGTCGTGAATACGTTCAATATTATGTTGTGGTCAAATTTCATACAAAGAGACAACAAAAAGAATAATGATCAGTCAGTCATGGTTGGTATTATCAGAGTGCAACGGAGTGGTTTTCAGTTATAGAATCTTGAGTGGATATTACCGGTGTACAGTTACAGCAAGTTTTATATATATAAAAACAGGTCATGTACCTTCATCATATCGAAGTTTAACTCCCGAGGACTCTGGCTACGTTGAGAGAACACTGGACCTGGGGTGAATTACGTCAGGAGAACACTGGACCTGGGGTGAATTACGTCGGGAAAACACTGGACCTGGGGTGAATTACGTCAGGAGAACACTGGACCTGGGGTGAATTACGTCGGGAGAACACTGGACCTGGTGTGAATTACGTCAGGAGAACACTGGACCTGGGGTGAATTACGTCGGGAAAACACTGGACCTGGGATGAATTACGTCAGGAGAACACTGGACCTGATGTGAATTACGTCAGGAGAACACTGGACCTGGGGTGAATTACGTCAAGAGAACACCGGACCTGGGGCGAATTTTATTCATGTGTCCGCTCGTGATAAGTTGATTCGACGGAAATAATCTATGTCGCTCTCTTGAGCGTTGAATCAACCTAGAATATTCAGGTTTTCCCCCGGGTGTATAGAAAGTTACGACCCTCCCTGAAACTCATACACCCTGAGGCGTCACACCCACCTTTCCTGTGTCACTTTATTGAGCCATTGAGCGTCATGCCTTAACTTGATCGGAAACATTCAATAACGTTCAATACAGTCAGCTCACGAGAGCCAAGACATGAAATATGTAATGACAACCAGCTCAGTAGAGAAATGGTGAAAACAAATTAACACCGACAACGACTTTATTTCTGGCGTTACAACATTTCAATTAAACCATTAAATAGGTCGGTTCGTCAGTCTGTCCGTCTGGCGTCTAGAGTGACAAAATCACTGAAATGATGTCTCCCAAATTTAGCATGGCTACCATCTAGATGGATGCGGGTAACCTGCCAGAACAACATGTCATTTCGTTTCGTTTACTGTGACTTTGGAAAACGGTTTGCGCTGACGGCACCCATTTGTTATACAATCGTATTGTGGAGGGTAGTGGTGGAATATCGTTCTTGAATATTGATGTCCAATACCGCTCAGACTGATGTTAGCGGCCTGGTGATTATGCTATTCAAGGTGTCCACATGAACAGCAGCAATAAAAGCCTGGCTGAGATACAAATCATCACAGAATCGTTGTTGGTTCTTGGGATCCATTATGCAACCAGAACATTGGTCTGTGAGGTCATGTGACTTCCGTTCAGTACACCTGCATCATTTGTCACCTCATTGTATGTTGCGTTGATATGAGCGCCTGCATGTCCAAGACGTCGTTGCGGTCGAAAGCCGTTAATCATTTCGAAATGTCTGTCGGTTTGCTCATGATGGTCGATTGGCGCCGCTACAAACGATATGAACAGCATTTTTATGCTCGACAGACAATCCTGAGATTTTCGTAATACCTTAACTAATTACAGCATAGCCAATTTGTCCACTGTACGGACGATTTTTTAGCGTTGGATGCGGCATCGTATAAGC
Source organism: Hanleya hanleyi (assembly GCA_036873755.1). Taxonomy (NCBI): domain Eukaryota; kingdom Metazoa; phylum Mollusca; class Polyplacophora; order Lepidopleurida; family Hanleyidae; genus Hanleya; species Hanleya hanleyi. The sequence continues at coordinate 180,799 of JAVTVY010040953.1, read as the reverse complement.
AGAATAGATTTGAGAACAGTAATATAAAGCTACACTTACTCCTGGTTTCCTGGTAGGTATCAGAGACAATCTTGATAAAAGGATTGACGCCATAAGGATGGAAATAGGGCCCAGGATACGTCTTTCGAAACGTGACTTGAATCCCATAAGCTGTGAGTAACTACAAAGTGGGAATAAAAACAGAGAAATCTAGTTAAAATATCTATTAGCCAGGATTGAGTCGGATTACCCAGTTTCCTTGTATCTTCACTCGTCCTTCGCTCAACAATAGATCCTCAACGTCGCTTCGCCCAACGGCTCATAAAAACACAACGGGCCCAAGATGCTAGTTATTACTTAAATGGAGGGTGGCAAATATAGGTTTCTGGGGATATTCTCGCTCTCGAGCTTCCTTTCTTGATTCCTATTCCGTATTCCGTAGAAATTGAAATTTCTGGAAGTCATACTCTCTTCTGAGAATACGGTTCCCGATGCACCTGCCACAGGCCCCGTCCAAACTCCAATCAGGTTAGATATCTCTATATGTCTTGCCTATTCGTCAATGCTACATGCCAATTAGTCGTGTACCCCAAGACCAGAACATCATCTCACAAACGTACATTTAGTAGGCTTCTTTATCAAACATACTCGATATAGTGGTATTTGATTCCAGCCTGCTATAGATATGTGATACATTTTGATTTCGATTAAAAACGGAGTACAATCTAAAAATAAACAATCCCGTAGGTTCTTAAGGTGAACTATTTTGATGACTAACTTTGGGTTCGTTTAGGCCTACTTCTGTTTGCAAACTTGCTTAGGGACCGTGCAAAATTTATTGATGGGGTAGGACCGGTGCAAACAGTGGGGGGACCCGGACTTTTTTTCTCGCTATTTTATATAGGAAATTAATTTTTTTTTACGTGACTATCCATAGGACCAAGAGTTTAAAAAAAAAAAAAAAAAAAAAAAAACGAAGCTGCGCATCTGAAAACCCCTCGGCGCTGGGTCCTGATTCGATAGGCTTCTGGGGCATGGCCATATGGTGTGCCCAGGGATGTCATTCTTGAGATATGTTGGTAATGAGATTTCAAAATGAACAGTTGAATGGTATTGGAGATATGTATCATTAATGATTTGCATAAATTAAAGATGGCCACCAAGGCTTCCGCCCAATCAGAAAAGCCGGCTTGGTAATTTATTGAAAGTCTCTTGATGTACCGGTATCGATGATGCACCAACTTTCATATTGAACAGCTGAATGGCATCAGAGATATGTACATGTATCATTAATAAAAGATGGCCACCAAGGTTTCCATCCACTCAGAAAAACCGGTTCGGATGATGCACCAACTTTCATCTTGAACAGTTGAATGGTATCAGAGACATGTACATGTATCATTAATGGGCTTCTAGGTGATGACCATATGTGTCATTCAAGCTTGGTGTTATTTGCACAACAACAAAAGTTTGCTCAGGCGGGTTTCCTATTGGAGGGGGAGGTGCATACATAAGAACAGGACACTTCGGATAGTGAATAAAATACTCTATATTATCAACATTAAATATCAGTCTGGTATCTGTGGACTACAGTGTATATGCCTGACAACATGAAACCACTGAAACAAAGATCCTTTTTTCACTGAACAACTACATGTAGCATGTCAAATACAATGCACTCTACAAGTTCATTATCATTAAACCTGTAAAACAGTTTCGGCACAGCTATATAATATCAACAAATTATTTCAATGGAAAATCATGTACATTTAGCACGTAAAAAAGTTGATTTCATTGAGCTAGAAGACATGGTGTGCATGTACATTTGACTCAGAAAGGTTTTATAGTGAAACCTGCCTAAACCGACACCTGAATAAACTGACAAACCTTCATATATTGACATTTGTCTTGGTACCGAGTTTACCAGTTTACCATTGATTTGAACCTCTGTAAACCAGAACCCTGTCAAAACCAACACAAAATGTTGGTCCAGAGCACTGTCGGATTATACAGGTTTCAGTGTATTTGCATACCAGAGCAATGGGAAAAGCATCCAGTGTGAATAAGCAAGAAAGGGGAAGTAAGATGTTCACACATATTTTTTTACCCGAATGATATTCGATGGGGGGAGGGGGGAATTGAAAAGGATACAATGCGATGTCCTGAGAGTCATATAGCCACCTATCCACCAGAGTGTATTGACATGATTGAGCAGAAGTTTACCAGATGTTGATATGGTGCAAGAATGTAACGTTTTAGCATCACCAGAAGTTCATGAAGTAAAAGTGTGTAACAGTAGATTAGACAGCATTGGCACTCGTCAAACGGTCACTAGATTATTGCCCAGTAGCCACACACGCGAAAGACAAACATTCTAGGCCCGCGAAACGAGAACAGCGTGAGATCATGTGTGAGCCTAATTATGTACATTTCATAGCCTGAGTATTTGACGTTCAGTAGGCAGGCTTGCGGAAATGCCGGCTGGTGTGAAGGACCACTGTTCCATACTTATAAAAATGTGCAAAAGTATATATGCATATCACATATTGGTTAGGGGGTGGTGTTTACAGATGCGGCTCACCAAATCCGGGTACATGTAGGTCACAACATAGATAGGACCAGAACTTTTTTTACCCAAGATCCAGATAGGACCCATAGTTTTTTTTGGTTCGAAGATAAGGGGGTCCAAGGATTTTTTTTAGCAGATTTTCTTTGTTGCACCGGTCCTACCCCCTCGATAAATTTTGCATGGTCCCTTAGATAGTCTGTTGTGAATTAGACCAGTAGTACTGTCTGGTTTAGAAATAATTAGCAAACACTTCACGAAATCTCGTCAGATTTAGGCCGCTCGCTGGGCAGTCATCAGGCAGAATAGCCCAGCGCGGAGATAGTGTCAACAGACGTTTTCTACGCCCGCGATGACTGACGTATGACAAAGGTGCTATTGTACGGTCACACCTTAGTATGGAAATTGAGGTCCCGCCGACACCACCCACTCACTTATTTGCTAGCCTCGGGGCTAGGGGCCGTATGAACCCATGTACTTCAAGATCCTCATGGTACTCATATGAACACTCACAATCAAAGCGTGACTGAGATACATCTTTTTTTTTTAGATGACGACTCTATAACGAATATTATGGATTAAGAATACTGATCAGCGATACGGATTTGATATTTTTGGAACATCATGATGTCTTGCCGGCACCATTGAAAACTGTTGACCGCTTCTCTCTTGCAGGAAACAAGCCTATGTTTATGTATACTATGATTGTCTTTTTGAATTTGGTGCTAATACTGTTATATGGAAATGGAATAGGTCTTTGGATTATGGACGCGGATATTCTCTAATGGACGACGGCTGGATTATGAATGACGGACTAGACGCTTGTAATCTATCTTATGCCATGTTTGATTTTCATGAAAATGTTGTAGACATATGGTATTTCGATTATGGGAGCAGAAATACTTTACGTGTACGACGGCTTCCTAACCACTGTATAACCTGACTGTTGTATATACATTTTCCATAATCTACTATTTGTAGTCTTCACACTGTTCTAGCAACTGTCAGTTCGCGGACGTTATGCCAGTTAGTCGTAGGTTTATCATGCCAAGCAAACGCAAAATGAACACGTTCACTGATCTAAATTTCGACGGGTATTGGATACTGGTTCGTATGATGTTTCTGAATTCTGGATGCGAGAAAATTACTGAATGTAATGATAAATGTATCAAGGTCTTCTGTCTTGTTGGAAGCTACCCTGTTTTTATGTATACTGGGATTTTTTGGTCCTAATGTTGTTATATGACTTAGGTCTTTGGATTATGGATGCGGAAATTCTTTAATGGACGACGGCTAAATATTGAATGACGGGCTAGACGCTTGTCTGAAAAAGGCGGACTGCGTGTACCCACGGCCGGTGCTCAATCTTCTTGATATATCCCTCCTCCTAAGGATATAATTTCGTAATGGGACATTTTACCAGCACAAGCAACAGATTTTCCGAAAAATGAAGGCCTAGATTTGCATTAAGCAGTAATCGTATACTGTCCCGAAGGATTTGTAATAAGCTTCCGGAGCATACTGTCATGTGTATAATTCACAATGCAAAGAATTTCAATCGCATGATAGAAACGAGTATTAATCGGAATGAAATACATTATCTGTTAAAACATCATCGGTTGTTTTAATCATACCAAACATTTCCGATGATGATGGCATTTCTGGGACGTTGAACTAATATATATGATTAACATTTAACTCCACAAGCTGGATGACGGGGAAGGCGTATACCACGCATGCCAATAATATAATCTGCCAGCACGGAAAGGGCGAAAGATCAATCTGGCACCAGAAAGAATTTCCCGAAACTAAAATTCCAGTTAAATAGGACCCATGAGATACAACCAAGCTTCGGCAACGTATATTTGAACAATACAAATTAATTGCATTATCAACTAATGAGAGCTTTAGCTAAAGTATTGTACATTCAAAAGGTATTTCGATTCCATAGACTCTATGGGCCTGGTTTCGGCTGGCTTTGGAACTCGAAACCACGAATAATAATAGAATAAGTAGATTCCGTCTATGACCCGAGTAAAAGTCTTTCAACAGTAGTGCCATCAGTTGAGACTGGATAGCAACCTTCTGTTCAAACTGGGTGAACACATACGGTATGCATAACTTTGGTGTGATCACAGAGTAATAACGCTGTAAACCGAGTTCTCTTGATGTAAGATTGGCCCCTTGTGGCATCACGTGCCCTTATCTAATAGTGCATCAGAACACAGGGATGTTGTTCAGTCTGATACATATCTAGAGTAAGACAAATGTCACTTACAAATGCATTTGACATTGACATTAATCTTCTGCCCATCAAAATAAAATCAATGTGCTTTTATTTAAAGAAAGTTAAGGTATTGTATGTATGTGGATACTTAAAATGCTGTTTGAATAAGGTCTTTTCGGAATGGAAAATTATTTATGAACGATGGCTATCTACTGGAATCTCATATGCGACCTCTGTATTACGCATTTATTCACTGATTGTGAATAAAACGTGCTCTTGAAGCTATGGTTCAGACGCCGATCTTAATATTGTGTCAATATTACTATTACCAGGTGATGGTTAAGGATATATGTATAATTTTTCTTCTGCGGGTGTGTCTACTTATTCTTCTACGATATAAAGGAAGGTTTAATGAACAGATACAAAGAATTTTCCACGGAAAGAGATATTTCTCTTCTGACAACGGTACAATGTTTCTACATAAATAAAACTCTGGTGTTGAAGGTAGGTGGAAACTAAATGGCTCGAAAAATCTAGCGGAAGAACTTCATGCGAAATGACAGTCATGTCGTACAGACACGTATCTACATGGGATTTCTCTGTTTCTAATACTACAATTCCCTCTCAAGACTTCATGGAACGCCTTGGCTCATTGATAATCTCGTGTGTTCAACAGAAATGATCAACGATATATCAGAACCTACATAGTTTGCCTCGGTCACAGCAACTCTGAGAAACAAGTTGATTCAAATTTTAAATTAAATTCAAGGTGATAAATTAGTACAATGATTGTGCTAATCTATATGTAACTCGGATAACTCTATGGATTTCAAGTAAATCAAATTTCAGTTAATACGGAATTTACAAAGAGTTATCTAATTACATTACCTACCCGCGTAGGTATGAGGGACCACCAGACACGAAGTGACAACTTAATGGCACTCTGTCTGCTATCCGACAAAGTGTAATTTCAGTCGGAATATACTTGATAGTCGAGAATGATGCCTCTTTCGCTGTTCTGAATTGCATGTTATACTCCGCTTATCGCCGTTATTAATTATTCGCCGGTCATTACCAAAGCTCTAGTGTTTTTTAGTGAAAATGTCGAGGCGTTTTTACCTTTGAGGTTGTAACTACATCGTTAAAACTGCTGTTAATGTTCACTTTCGTCTAAGAAACGAGCAAATCGGGAATATGAGGGCTAGGTACACTTTCGCGCTGGCGTCATACACCCAGTCAGACGAACAGATTCCCACTCACCCCAGACAGTGGTCAGACAACAAAACACGGATACTTTTCTCAACTGAGGAAAAATGACATAAAAAAAAACCAAGAAGATATTTTACCTCATAGATGGCGTCTGCTATGTGTTGGAGCTCGATCTCATCCGAATGTATGAAGGTCACTATAGTCCAGTTGTAAGTTTTCAGGACCGACAGGAGACTCTTAGAAATTTGAGAATCTGCCGGTTTCGTCCTGGCAAAGGTCGGATAGAGGCTTTTATCACTCACTGTGTATTCGGAGCAATACTGAAAAGGAGAAATGTCATGAATAATGATCATTCAGATGTAATGCATCGCTTTCATTCTTGGATATAAATGGATGCGAACATAATCTTCTTCAGACAATCTGGTGATATTTACATTCACTGAACAGCTTTTAATTTCACGTGCGTGCAAGCAATAATATGTAAAGGCGGTGGACAAATATAACGGCTTATATAAGAGGTCATACATTTCTGACGCCACAGTCCGATATTCTAACTGTATTGTACTCTAAGACATCAATGTTATGCTGATTCTGTATCATATCCACGGGGTTTTGCTGATACGTACGTGTATAATGACGTCACGAAAAGGGCTGTGTAATCACGTCATTCAATGACGTTTACTTCAAATTGGAGACATTGTTAACTCTCAGTTGCGCTGATTTCAACATGGAAGCATAATGCATCATAGTTTTGATATTCGACAACAGCGAGGTCATATAAACAATACAAGCAAGAATATCAGTCAAAGAAATTTGAAAACCCTTTCGATAGCATGCACAACCACAACATCGAGAATAGCCATGACTTCACTTATATGACTACATTATGACGTCATCCAGCTAGCAGTGACGGAGTGCATTTTCAACTGTGACATAGCAATGTTGTCAACCAAGCCACACAGTGCGCTCAGCTGTGTTGAAAAAATAAACAGCATGCCATGTATATTTGATGATCTTTTTCTTTGCTTTTCTGATCAAAGCCAGGCACAAATTGAGATTGATGTGGCCAAATATACTTCATTCTGTACCTGTTGTTACATATGTCACTCTCGCGGAGTTTCAGAAAACTTGATGGGATCTGTTAGTAAGTTCTCGTTCTGACCAACAGTCAGTTCGGCCCGATTAACATATGTCAATCACAGGGTAATTCCCTGGGCTTACAACATACTTTTGCCATAAGTAGATAAAAATCACGGTGAAGCCCGATTACAAAACATATAAGGGAAGTGGGAAGAGGTGCCGACATACTGACAGAATCACACGCCTCCACTCAAAGTTTCTCAAATTTGGCGATACATATCGCATGCTGATAGCAAAATACGTGCTTAGCGCGCAAGATCTATGGCGTTACGTTTCGTAACTTGTGTCTAATTCCGCTTAACCCGGGGCTAGGGGCAGTATGAACCCATGTACTTCAAGATCCACATGGTACTCATATGAACAGTCACAATCAAAGCGTGACTGAGATATATCATTCTTTAGATGACGACTTTACAACGAATATTATGGATTAAGAATACTGATCAGCGATACGGATTTGATATTTTTGGAACATCATGATGTCTTGCCGGCATCATTGAAAACTGTTGACCGCTTCTCTCTTGCAGGAAACAAGCCTATGTTTATGTATACTATGGTTGTCTTTTTGAATTTGGTGCTAATACCGTTATATGGAATATGGAATAGGTCTTTGGATTATGGACCCGGATATTCTCTAATGGACGACGGCTGAATTATGAATGACGGACCAGACGCTTGTAATTCACAGTATAGTCTTCTGGTTAACCTATTCTAAAGCACATACCAAGAATCTAACTATTAGTGATATGTGTTGTATCTCAGGTACGCTTTTATTGTACCTGTTCATGTTGCAATTTGGATGACATGACCACACGGCCCCTAGCACCGGCATAAGCGGTATTAGACACAGAAGCTAATAAATTACAAATTGGAAAAATCAATTTCGCATGAATAATTTAATCCTTGGTATATTGAAAAAAGACACAATTTTATCTGAATATAACAAAATCTGTTGCCCAATCACTTGAATTTAATGAGAATTTGTTATCCATTAGAAAGAAAATGAACCCGGTGACGCATATTTTTTAAATATTTTCCTTAAGGTCTATGTACGTCTATGCAACAATTTCATTTTGAGCATCACAATCTCCGGCATCGACAATGGTGACATATTCTAAGCATGAACAAATACTCAAGTTTGACCGGTTGAAAAATTACCTATTGTTATGCACGAAAGAAAGCAACAGCAGTCGAGATACATGGTTTATTCTCGAGACGATTATGAGACAAGACAGACGACTACAAGCTTAGAATAGTCAACAGCTTGATTTTACGTAGTACTATATCGTAAGATCTGGATATGCCGCATCATATCTCGCCTTGTTACATAACGGTTGCTAGATCCAATAAACGAACTGACGATTAGAGCGTTACACATTTTAGATAATGGTTCAGCGGGCCTCTGCTCGCAAGCGCCATTACTTTCAGGTTTCTTCACTTTCGTGAAAATTATCAAACACAGGTGGAAAATATGACCGTAAAGTTCGGGGTCTTCATCGCAACGTTTCGCAATTTGTGTTCTCCACTTTTCCGCACGATTTATTGCTGGCATCATCCAACCTGTTGACCGCCTGTCTGTTACACAAAACTAGCTCGTGTCATGTCTGGTTCTGAGAACATCTCAACGTGCTGATATGTAAAACCTGGGTGTTCTTGCCAATAACATGAAAGGATGTCAAGCGGATGGCAAGTTACAATCGAAGTACGATAATTACGTCTACATCACACGACCCGAGGTTGGCAAAACAAGACTAACTGTGATCATCATCAAACAAACGACCTTAGACAAATCAGTCTGGCCGACCAAGGAATGGTATGAAAGGCATTGTGATGGACTGATCAGGATTGCATTATTTGATGGGAAGTCACGGGTTGTTGATAGCGGCAATATCATATAATATATTTTCTTATACATAAAATATTACTCAGATTGTATATGAGGCTGCTTTTAAGAGATATTTTGATGATAAATATAATATTGAAATGTTTGGCAACTTTGTTAATTTTGGTGCGCTAGATGTCAATTTTGGAAACCGAAATCTTCGAATAGACAGTATGTGACCTTTTATAATGCCCAGTGAGCAGTTAATGTCCAAATGTCTATTTCGCAATGAAAATTATAATTATTGCCCCAGAACATCTGCATAGATAATCCTTTCGTGAACTGGATAGTTTTGCGAAATGACATCCAGTGCACCAAAAATAGGTACAGCTGACAAAAATACACGTTGTTTTTCATTATTTTTAGTCTATTGACAAAATTAGTGTAGACTTGTTTACACTTCTCTGTACTACTAAGCCTTAAAACATGGTCAAGTACACATATGTAGTTTGTGATAATAGACGGTGTACTTTCTTTGAGTAAATATACCTACATTACATCAGTTCAGCTGTACATGGCGGTGATTCAGCCGTCCGCCGTTCTTGCATTAGATACAAGGTTTCTGAGACAGTAATTGTCAGACTTGTCCTAAAACTCTCAGCTCCTTAATCCAACATAAGTAAAAACACGAGTCGGCTAGTTCAGGGACAGGATAAATCGGTCATGAAAAGTCATCCACTTTAGGGACAGAATTGATCAGTAAAGCCAGATAATGCACGGACAGAATTTTTAATCAAATGTCGGCTCCTTCAGAGGCAGAATCTGTCAACAAATTCCAGTTACTTCTGGGAGAGAATTGGTCAACAATAATCAGTTATTTCATACATAATATCATATTAACAAGCTATCGCCTTGTATACATTTTGGAAATTTTCTGATGAACTATATTTTTGCAAAAATCCCATATTCGTTTGTTCATTGGGCATTCGATTTAAAAAGATCAAGGCAGGTGTACATTTGCAAAAAAAGCTCACAGACTAACGGCATATCCTGATATGGCGTGAGACGAGTGACTGACAAGGAAACTCTTGAATGCATTTGCCCGACGAAAGCCAAATTCACTAATTCTAACGACGGAATTCGTTAACAGCATGCTTTATTGCATTTTATCTTATCAGGACTCGTTGCTAAGCCACTGCCTCCGTTTTACAAAAATGTTTCACTCAATTCTAGTACGTTTCTATTGCAATGGTTTCAGTTTTAAAAATTGCACCAATATTCTTTGCTACTGAAGACAGGAAAGTATTATTTTACAATGACTGTGTCTCATTCCTCAGAATCTGAGCTCTGCTATATTTGTCCCAGCTGGTGCTGCACGAAAACGAAGTATTTGATACACTTTTTAAAGTAGAATCTTTCACAATTGAAACGTATTTGAATTGAGCCAAGCAATCCTTTAAAACACTCTATCTTGATCAGTTGGCAAAAATAACACTCCGTCTTCTTCTAGATATTATTTGATCTGAATTAATCTAGAACATCAATATTTTTGCATCTCTGGTCCTATAAATTCTCTAAAGTTTGACAAATAAGTTTTTTAGCTCATTTCAAGAACAAATCTAACGCAATGTCAAATGCATAACATGTATCATTAGTAATGTAATTCTTTCTCAGACAAGCTTTCCAGCTCCTTCAACCGGTTCTGTCACATTATGTGAATCGTTGTAAAATCGATATCCTACATCTATATTGGCTAAATCACCTCTATCATATCAACTACAGTCCTTCGAGATTTTCCACGTCTGAAGAATAGCTGGGGTATTATTCAACGCTGTTTTAATATTGCCATTGTGCTCGTCCATCATGGCAATCCCGAGGTAGCCCTGGCCTGAATAGAAAGATTGCTTCCTTTTGTGACACAAGCAAGAATAGGACCTTAATCTTGTTACAACACTTCCGAGTTTGCACACAGGGTCGTGCATATCAATCAGTATCAGCATGAAACTGATCGATTTTCACACAAACATCAGCAATCAAAGCGAAGCTGAAATACAATCTACGTTTTGTATTATGACAAAGAGCGTAACATATGAAATCTCTGCATGATCGTGCCTATTAAGGTTAATCCAGGGTTGTGAGCCGTACAAGCATCCTGTAATGCAAGATACCTATGGCGTTCAAATGAACAGTCACAATCAAAGCAGGATTCAAATACAATGCATTCAGATAAACGACTTGAAAATTCGTTCAGTGGGAGGGGCACAACTGTGAAAACTGTTACTGTCCCATGTAATGCTAGGGGTCTGAGAGCATGCCTCGCCCCCCCCCCCCCCTACACACAGGAAACATTTGATTACTTGTTTGAGATACGATTTCTCACCATAACTTGGAATTTTAACAGCCCTGAAAGATTAAATCCACAAAATGCCAAGCATTGGGTGTATTTTTTAGCAGCGTTCATGAACAAAATGTGATGTTGTGCTCCCCCCACACACATTTAAAAATGGAGAGCCGGTGCCCCCCCCCCCCATAACGGCCCCCGCTTTTACACCACTGAAATACTAGTTAATAATACGAAGCTGCTGACTGTCATATCATGATATCTCATTCTCTTTTTCGAGAAACTGGTATTTTATTATACTTGCTTGGACTTCGCTGCCAATCGTGTAGCGTGAATATGGCGTTTCGAGTATGGACATTGGCATAGTTGATGGGTGCGGCTGACGACGGAATACTGCATTATGGACAGTGACGTTGTTGATGGGTGCGGCTGCGACGGAATACGGCATTACGGACAGTGACATTGTTGATGGGTGCGGCTGACGACGGAATGCGGCATTATGGACAGTGACATTGTTGATGGGTGCGGCTGACAACGGAATACCGCATTATGGACAGTGACATTGTTGATGGGTGCGGCTGACGACGGAATGCGGCATTATGGACAGTGACATTGTTGATGGGTGCGGCTGACAACGGAATACCGCATTATGGGCAGTGACATTGTTGATGGGTGCGGCTGACGACGGAATACCGCATTATGGACAGTGGCATCGTTGATGGGTGCGGCTGACGACGGAATACCGCATTATGGACCGTGACATTGTTGATGGGTGCGGCTGACGACGGAATACCGCATTATGGACAGTGACAGTGTTGATGGGTGCGACTGACGACGGAATACCGCATTATGGACACTGACATTGTTGATGGGTGTGGCTGACGACGCAATACCGCATTATGGACAGTGACATTGTTGATGTGTGCGGTTGACGACGGAATACCGCTTCTGACTTATCTATCTGAATTATGGAATGAAAAAGGTTCAGGATGACGATTTTAGTCTCGTCGCAAATGGAATAATTTTAGCAAAACATACGAAATTTCAGGTTGGTTGGTCAATGAAATCAATAGGTAGAGATTGTGCCAGTACATGCTTCCCCAAGGGTTGATGAACTAATGGCATATACTGGTATGGCCGCAAACTACTGCTGACAAAATCTCTTGCGTGGATTAGGTAGCGAAAGCCGAATTCCCCAAAATCAAATAACGGGATTTGTCTTGTGGCGTTGTTTTGATTTCATTCAAGCCTATACAGATTTCTGGCTAAGCCCTGCCTAGCAGTATTCCGTCTTAATCAGGTGAGAAAAGTAGTATACCATTACATCAGAGACTTCAGATTTAAGCCTTCCACATTTGGACATAGCTTTTTAAAGCTAAATATGTACAATGTGATATAAGATGGCAACCGCACTGCGGTGGTCTAATGGTTAGAGCGTCGGCCTCGTAAGCGGTAGGTTCTGGGTTCGATCCCAGGCCGGGTCATACCTAAGACTTGAAAAATGGAACTTGTTGCTTCCTCGCTTACGCTCAGCATTAAGAGGATAGAACAAGGACTGGTTCGCTCGGTGTCAGTATAATGTGACTGAGTGGGGTGTCATGTCTGCCTACGGCATGATATTCCAGTGAGACAGCACTATAAAATAGCAGCATTAGATCTGCTCTGTTACAAGTAGGTTCCCCTTCCCCTCCCCCTCCCCTCCCTTCCCTTCCCCGTCGTGATATAGCTGAAAAAATGTTGAAAGCGACGTTAAACCCTATTCACTCACTCACTATAAGATGGCATAAAATGCGATATTGAATTCATTTCGCTACATAATTTCTGTGTCTCATAAGCTTTCGAGATCAATCGAACCTGCTACATTATGCAAATCAGAATATCCCACCAACATATTTGCCTTATTTACTTCAAAAAAATAACATGTAATTCCTTCTAATTGTGGCCTGCATATCACGTTTACATAATTCACTTTTCAAGCATGTGAAAAAAACCCTGATGATACCGATGGAGTTCATAATGAAATTGCAAAACGTTTTGACAGCGTGATTTCATTGAAAGCATGATTTTTCAAATTTCACCCATTTGGTGGTAATTACCAAACAGTGTTCATAATATGAATGGAATAAAGACGGACATGAGAGACTAAGATTAACGCCATAATTTAAACTCCCATGAATCAGAGCCTACTTAGAAAAAATAAAACTATTTTTTTGGAGGATTTTCGCCTCGCGAACGGACTTTGCAATTAAATACAAGCTATGTTTGTTTTAAAAGAATGTTTTATCATGGTGACACACTGGGTATACCCGCCTATACACTGGGTGTACACGACTATACACAGAGTATACAAAACTATACACTAGGCATACACGACTATGTAAAGGGTAAACACGACTTATCCATCGGATCAACTCGATCCAACGTAGAACACATGAAACTCCAAATATTTCCAAATTACAAGCGTCTAGTCTGTCATTCATAAATCAGCCGTCGTCCATTAAAGAATATCCGCGTCTATAATCCAAAGACCTATTCCATATTCCATATAACAGTATTAGCACCAAATTAAAAAAAAACGATCATAGTATACATAAACATAGGCTAGTTTCCTGCAAGAGAGAAGCGGTCAACAGTTTTCAATGATGCCGACAAGACATCATGATGTTCCAAAAATATAAAATCCGTATCGCTGATCAGTATTCAGCTTACGAATACGGCGATAAATCAAATTACGAACCGAAAATGATTTAGAACGTCAATATGACTCTGTCCCTAACCCCCTCCTCCTCCCTACACATCAGTTACCGCGGAGATTATTAGTTATTCAGGTTTTCCCCCGGGTGTATGGAAAGTTTCGACCCTCCCTGAAACTCATACACCCTGAGGCCCTTTATTACCCCTCAAGCCTTTTTATCTTGCAGTAAAAATACTGAAAAAGATCTATCATTTATAACCAACGGTACAACGGACAAATCCAACAGGCCATTTCGGTTACGAAACTGTCCGCATTTTGCTATGGCACTGTGAGAAAGGCGCGCCACACACAATCCATTCGATCTGCTTTCGTTTGGAAATCGACTTTTATTTTTGGAACAAATGACACCTTTTGGTGAGTTTATTATGTGTCGGAAACTTCGGTGAAAATAATGCAGTATGACTTTATTCCATTAAATTCTGACGAGTGAGCGAAAGTTATTCCATAAATATTGAGATATGGTCAGCTGAAATTTCGAAGCGAGAGCGTCGTTTCCAATCGCACGTGAGTTGTTCTCTATATACCCCGAGTAGCAAGACATCACTATGTGCTAAGAGAATCGGTTGGCTCCTTAAACTTAAAGACTTTCTTGCCAATGAGCTTGATGTTGATATTGACAACACACAATGCCAGGAATTACATAAGTCCCTCGATACACTGTTTCAGGTTCGGTTTAAAGCTTCTCTTCAGGATCCAATAGCAGGTACAGGGTCAAATAACAAGATGAGAACATATCGGTTGTTCAAAGAAAACATCAAATTTGAACCATATCTAATAATGTGTAAAAATACAGAATCTAGAAGATTTTTCACAAAACTGCGACTAAGTAACCATAAGCTTAAAATCGAGACCGGGCGACATGTTAAACCCCCAATACCGGTTGAGACCGGTGTAATTTAATAGAGGACGAGATGCACTTTGTGTTGTCTTGCTCAATTCATGATGCACAAAGAGATATCTTGTTCACCAAGGTTACGGTCACTTACCCTGGCTTTGATGAATTGTCAGATAAAGATAAATGTATCTTTATCATGTCGTTGGTAGATATACCTTTAACTAACACAATATGTAATACAGTATACAACTGGTACATGAGGGTAAATCCAAGTTAAACTGTATAGACAGGAACCCGCCATAATTGCCTTCAATATCTTATCATGCAGTATGTATATATATCAATGTGTCTGTTCTGTATTGATTTGATTTTATTATTCTGTTATGTACTCTACCTTACTGGGTGTTCGTACAATAAAGTTGAATCTTGAATCTTGGATCTCAGGGTGTATGGGTTTATACGACCCGACCTTTTAACCAATCACAATCCAGATATTGAATACAAATTTGCTTGTGGGGTAATAAAATACTACGCGGAATTAACCAGATAACTTACTTAAGTTTCATCTCCATCAGAAAATGGTATACTCACATAAGACACCATTGGCAAGTTGAAGGCCGCTGCAATTCTAGCCTCATGACTGCATGTCTCTAGAGGTCCGATGTAGGCTGAGACGTTTCCCACGATAGCTAACTTGGAAGTCTTGCGGATGCTTTCCAATTCCTCTCCATACGTTTCCGCAATGACAAAGGTAAGGGTGTGGTTGGGTAGTATGGATGTATCGTTGTTGATTTGTTCCTTGGCGTACGAGATAGCACCGGAGATGAGGAATCCTGGGAGATCGTAGCTGGCAGTCCCATTTCTGGCCTCCGTACCGGTGATATACCCCAGTCGAATTATGGACGGTTCCGCAGATGGAGACAGGTGTGAATACAACAGAGTCAACAGATACAGCTGCAACAATTTGCTTTTGACAAACGACATCAGGCACTTTGGGCGCTTGAGCAGTTTTATAGACCGGTATCAGTTTGTTCACTGGGTACTAACCACAGTTGAAGAGAACACCACCAGTAGAATTAGAATAAGACTTTCCACTCTCCAGGTATCAGGCGACGTCTTAGGCTTTACGCCAAAAAATTGTTGGGCGACATCAGTTATTCATTGAGCACATCCGTGAAACATGATGCATATAACGTCAGGAAAACACACCGATTAATTGAAAATCTCCTGTAAGACTTAATCGATCTCTTTCATCGATTACAGACACTCCCAGATACAAATGAAATATTATATGAACATCGGGAAAGGTTATGCCTCACTTATAGTCGATTGAGGACGAATGATCGACATTTCTGTTTGTCAGTGCTGCACCAAACAAATGCTGTTTTGATCGTTATCGCTGCTCTTAATGCTTTCTTATGGGACCGATGAAGGCCTACATCCACTGATTAAAAAATCGTATATCTCACGTAAATATGTATACTCCCATCTCGTGAACATTGTATTCGATGTTTTCAAACTGCTGTCCACTCATTTACAATAGCCCTACGGCTTGATTCCAAACCGAGAATGGCACCATCTGTGGAATCCAATCCTCGAGGCGAGGTACATTCCATTATCCAATGTAGTTATAAAATGGCTTTCAAATTAATCCCTTATCTGAAAGGCATTAAATATAGCGTAATCCATATATCATTCTTAAGTCGGAGTTGACTTGGCGAATGGCTTCAATAACTGGAACCTTCAGTCACCCTGGAAAAGATAGAAAGATATTTGAGAAAATGTGCATAAACGGCAGCCTGAAACCAAAACCTTTTTTCAGTACCAAGAGTATCTTTGCACGGACAATCAAACGTGTATCTTCGTGTTCAAGTATAAAAGTCAACAATAGAAGAAAAGCTTGATGCTAACCTACTGAACACGAATTTCTCGGAGTTTTTGGAATCGATATAGAGTGAGGGAGAGGGAATTGGATAATTCCTTGAAAACCGAGCTAACGCTTAAGCGCTTCAGGTAAAAGCTATTTTAGATTTTGTTGACAGCTGTTAAGAAAACCTAACACTTCCTTAAGGCTATCGATTTTTGGTAAACACGGCTGATTGTTAACAGCTTGGATCGTCTCAAACTCTTGATACATATCAATTAGCGAACACCTGATTTTCCAAAAGTTGTTTGCCGGATGTTTGAACGAATGAGAGTAAAATTATCGTAAATAGGCAGATACTTGTCTGGTGGATTTGTTTTTCAACAAGCAGCCTTCACCACCATCTCACTTAATAACCAAAGGAGTCTAATCTAATCATATACCATATCTCAAAATCAAGAAATTGCCAATGTTTGAAAATGTTGGGGTTTTTTGTCCGAGATCATCCAATGTTGGTAGTTTCATTTTAGTGATGATTAAATAAATGGTTCACAAATCGATTCTACGAACAGGAATAGCACAATAGCTGAAGTGTACGTAACAATATTTCATGATGACGCACTTCCCTATCCAGTTAGTGTGTGCGTAAGTCGATGCCATGATGACACACTCGCCTATCAAGCTGGTGTGTAAGTGAATCGATGCCATGACAACGCACTCCCCTATCAAGTTAGTGTGTAAGTAAATCAATGCCACGATGCTGCACTCGTACTATCAAGTTAGTGTGTAAGTAAATCAATGCCACGATGCTGCACTCGTACTATCAAGCTAGTGTGTAAGTAAATCGATGTCATGATGACAAACTCGTCTATCAAGCTATTGCCTGACTAAATCGATGCCATGATGACACATTCGCCTGTCAAGCTGATATGTAAGAAACTGGATGCTATGATGATACCGCTTCACCTTGCAATTCGATCATGGAAATGAAAATACCTTTTCGCAAATCATTTCATTGTCTCGCGTATTGAACAGCATTATTCTGAAAGTGCTTCTCATCTAAACCGCATCGTTTCCAGCATTCAGTATAACAGAAAATCAGTATAACGGTAAATCGTATTGCCATAAACGAAATGCGCAGAGATCGTATGTATACAAGCGTCAAGTTCGTCATTCGATATTCAGCCTTTAAACATCATGATGTCTTGCCGGCATCATTGAAAACTGTTGACCGCTTCTCTCTTGCAGGAAACAAGCCTATGTTTATGTATACTATGATTGTCTTTTTGAATTTGGTGCTAATACTGTTATATTGAATATGGAATAGGTCTTTGGATTATGGACGCGGATATTCTCTAATGGACGACGGCTGAATTATGAATGACGGACCAGACGCTTGTAATTCGTCCATTAGAGAATTTCCGCGTCAATAATCTAAAGGCATAATTCGTATTACAGCATTAGCATCGAATAAAAGTAATCATAATATACACCATTTTTGCTAGTTCACTTGGTATAATTTTAATATACCTCAGTGCCTAGCCCAAAATACAGATTTTCAATTTCTTGTGTTTCATCCGACGCTTTCTACATGGCAGTAGTCTTACGTGGAACCACCAATAACGCCTATAGCTGGTGAATATGTGCCCAGTATGACTGAGTAGAGAGGAAGCGAAACGACGGAACCATATTTGCGAATAATCTCATAGAAAACTCTGTTGATTGATCGTAACAATTACTTTACGCACACGTCACTGCAGTCAGAAAAAAACGGGAAGTAAAACATCATCATATTTCTAAAACTTACATTAGTTCGAGCAAGACATGTTTGATTGAAGAGCAATGCAAAAGACGAATCCTAATTTGTTTACCGTACATTTGATATGGTCACATAATACGAAACAGAGTTGATAAGAGGATTTATAATGCCCGATGCATCATCCAGGGAGATTCTCTGAAAGTATTCCCGAGAAGGCGGATCAGGTCCACTTCTCTTAAATTGGATCAGTGCCGCCATACAAGACAAATATGAAGCAGTTGAATGATTACTATGAAATAATCTCAACAGGTTCGGTTGATTTCGGCATCAACATTTTGAAGTGAGCTAAAACGAAATTTCAGTATTTTCGTTTATCTAATCTCGTATTATGGTTGTCTCTAACGCTTGATATGTATGCATTCCATACCGATACAGTAGGGGAAATTCCCAACAATGTTATAGGGAAATCCACTTATGCTGGTTTATTTTTCTTCAACAAAAAACAAAATCGTCTCCGAGGAAATCAGCATCAAGTATGAGTAGACTGTTTGGGCAGTTTGGGCGTGAAGTGTAATGTCTTGTGGTAAATCTTAAGTCTGAAATCAATTATCAATTTACTTCGAAAGCTAACTTGAATTTAACTTGACAATCTCTCTTTGCAAAACAACTATCAAGCATCCAGCACAAATGCTCGTTCGTGATGCTGAATTTCACGTTAACGTAATTAATATGTATCTTCCATGAATTAGTTAATTATGAACTCACATGTATTTTTAAAAGCAAATCATTTCGTCATGCTCGCCAAATCAAATGTTTACAAAACTGGTGAAGCCTATAGTAACTGGTGAGGCCTATAGTAACTGGTGAGGCCTTTTGTAACTGGTGAGGAGTAACTGGTGAGGCATATAGTAACTGGTGATGCCTATAGTATCGTTAGTAACCGTCTCTGTTAGTTTATCGTTTTGCTTGTCTGTCCAACTCATACGACCACTATTCAGGAAAGAGCATTTAACCCTACCAGTCCGGGGGGGCAAAATGACTTCCTACCAAACTTTCTGCGCTATCTCCGGTACGACAAAAAATTGAGAGCTGACACTCCGTGACTTTATAGTTTATCATATTAGGGTCATTTGGAGCATATTTGCATAACCCCCGAATAGAGGATCATGGGTAAAGCCAAGATGGCGACCACGTAGGATACCAGAAAAATGATTTTTTTCGTCAGTTTTCTACAAAATTTCTGCTCTTCCGCGATGAAAAGTGGGCAAAAACTATTTTATTTCACATCACATTAATATTTACTGATTTATCACGCAGTTTTTGCGGAGAATTTGCATAAATGAAAAATTCGAAAAATCTGACCGAAAAATCGACCAAGAAAATGACGTTTGAAAATGACGTCACTGTGACGTCATCAAAGCGGTCATCTTAGAGTTTGTTACATTTTCTGGTGGAGCTTGACCCAAGGGTATAATGTGGTAAGTTTCATCCCACTAGCTCACGGGGTAAGAAAATAATTAGGAGGGGGGGGGGGCGGTGGGCGAAATGGCCCCTCTCCAGACCTGGACAGGTCCCAAAAAGCCCAGGCCAGATAGGGTTAACGCCCAATGGGGACCATGACATAAGCATCAACATGACACGTGTGCGTTTGTTTATCGCTATTGAAATGTGCCTACTTAGGGTTTAAGAGGAGATTCAAGGAAAGGGGCGGGGGTCACATCAACTATGGATACAGTAGACACACGTAAATACATATTCCCATGTTCAAACGCTTCGAAGGATTACTGACGTATATACATACTCATACATGTGGCTAAAATTAATTAAACAGAGGATATCATGTCTAAAACCTGCCCCTGTCAGCGCGGATTTTAGAATACGTTGACAATTCC
The DNA here is from genome assembly GCA_036873755.1 of Hanleya hanleyi. NCBI lineage: Eukaryota > Metazoa > Mollusca > Polyplacophora > Lepidopleurida > Hanleyidae > Hanleya > Hanleya hanleyi. The sequence goes on along the minus strand of JAVTVY010040953.1, from coordinate 160,410 downwards.
ACATGACAAAGAGTAAAGTGATGCAAAATTCAGACCTGTCGAACGTTTTAGATAGTTCCGAATTGTCAACGCGCCGATATACGGAGAACATTAAAACTGTAATTTGACATGTCTTTAATTGCAGAGTAGTTCATTATTATCCCTCGTCAGTCAGATGGCTGTTTCGCAATCTTACTACAAAACAAAAATATAATTTGAAAGGGTCACCTAACGCCCATTGAAACTCGGGAAGTAATGTCCAAAAAATTACATTGGAGGATGCCGGGCCCAGAAGACGATCCCTTACAACCAGTGGGAACAGGGGATCCGGGGAAGGGATTGGAGTACGTGGAGAGATTCGAGAGGAACTCGAAAGCAATTACTGTAATTCAGTAACCAATATAAATGAACTTGATAATGTGATGTCTAGTACTGTAATACCACTTGTCTTTATTGCACCATGTAAGTGTCCTGGCTGTGTCTTATGCGCTGTCCTCAGTGTTTTATAGGGTGGATGGAGGGTATCTGGTTCCATGCTGCTTCAAAGTTTTCTTCTTTGAAGTAGCAGGAACACAACTGGGCTGTAGCTGAAATATTGTTAAAAGCGACGTTAAATTCTATTCACTCACTCACTCACTCACCCAATATAAATGATTCAGTGATCCACCAATCCTTAAATTAGATAAGTATTATTGAACAGAAAAGGAGGCATTTGGAGTCCCTGGATTAATTACCCTCGCACAGATGCTTACATTCTATAGTACACTCCTATTGTACGACTCCCAGGACCCAGCGATAATATCTCCATGGATAAGCCCTAATACTAATCAATGAAACGAGAGTTATGTACAATCCTGGCTATGCGATTAACGATGGTTTTTCAAAGGATCTACATAATTATTAATTATGGCATTCAAGTCTGGATCTATACAATAAGTGAAGGAGTTTGTATTGGAATCTTAGTAATGGCGTTGTTAACTGTCGGACATAATCATATGAAAGTATGTTTTTCAGTGATGAATAGACGAGGAAATTCTGCGATAGATTTCAAAGCTATACGTGTGATAGTCTGGCACTCGAAAGTATTATTGATCATGATGTAATTGAATACATCGATGTTCAAGTAAATATATCACCGATATGTTAAAGTCACAAGCTATAAACTATATATAGATACGGTCTCATCATCCAGCGTGAATGTGTTTTCATTTTCGTCTATACTATTGGACTCTCCTATCTTGATTTAATGGACAGTAGTACAGTCTAGTTTCAGTTTGGCGTTCTAAAATTTGTTGATTATATCACACATTGATCATGATATATGATGGTCTCGTGCAAGGACTCTGGTTCGGTGATTTGTATGTCATTGGATCCGGCGCTAGAGCGTCGTTACAGCTGATAGTGACTCTAAGCACAGTATAGCCTGATTTGTACACGATAATGGTGTCTCGTACGATGCGTTAATTAAGCGAAGAATGCACTTGTAGGATGGGGTGAAATTATTTTAATCCTGGTTTTGAGAAAGTGCCATTAGATGCTCACGTCTTAGGAAGGATTAAGTGAGTAGCGAACAATGTGATTTCTCTCAAGACGATATAGACATTAGATTTCTATCCAGGAAATATCGATTAATATGACAGGACACATTAATAGAGTCTTAAAAAGAAGGCGGTCAGAGTGAATTATCTTTTGACAGCCTGGTAATAAACAGCGCAACTTGCTCGTAATCTGGATGAAGATGGTACTCGAAAAAGCATTTAAAATAAAATCATAAAGGCCAAGAAAAACAAGAACTCCTCCGCTAGCTATTAAAACATAGTATATTTACTCAACATACATTCATTGATACCGCTTACTTATCTCTGCCTTGGATCGGATTTGATCATTTTGCTTCCATTTATGAGACTTACCGCAGACATGCATTTCGAGAACCAACCGTTTGATACTGTTCCAGCATCACTGTTCCTGTGAAAGACCATTTTATGTTCATAGAAATGAGGTTTAGACTCATTTAAAAAAGAAAAGTCGTTCGTCAAATCGTCATCGACCGCTCCAAAATATCTGTCCGCCCGAACATTATATTGATTTTCGGCAGTTATTATCTTCACATTTAACATGTTGGGTGCAAAATAAAAACAAGAAACGACCATTATCACGGTTATATTGTGAAGGGATGACGTGCTTTAATGTAAATATTGTTATTCATCATGAATATGGGCATACTATTTATTGTGCTGCATATTACATTGTGAAAGAGAGAAGGCGAAGTGCGATATCTCGACACGTGAAGACGAATGTATAATAAGCGAAAACAGTCACGAAATCTACAACATCCATCCACTCGACACTGTCTCGGATAATGTAGGACATTAGTACCTCGTACCGCACTGCTAAGACTCCATATTGGCATCCATGTTGAAAGCACGGCAACACGCGGAAACTCCGAAGAGCGCATGTCAGCTGTATAACTTTCGTTACCATGGAGATCAGCTTTAGACGCAAACCAAGAGAAAAACCTCAAATTAGAAGAGATCCTTCGGGGGTAGATTCAAGGGAATATCCATTTCATTTGGATATATATTTCTCTCCTGATAAGGGAGAAATACAACGAGACCTATGTAAGCGGAAACACATCCTATAGCATGTAGTGTGCCTCATGGGCGGCGGATCACGGTTTACAGCTGACAGCTGTAAAATCCCTACACCATTAATGCGCGAGGTACTATGAATTCGACGGAATAGGCCGAGCAGTCTCGAAGGAACATCCATCCTGGGTATTACCGCTACGAGGAAAATGTAGGTGAGTGAAGCTGTTCGAAGCGATCTAAGAGATGCAGGCCAGTTTCCATAAAAAAAACGAAGAAATGACAATAAATTGCGTAATTATCATTTGGAAACCAGGAATATTTGCATTGATGCCGTTTCCTTTTTAAATTGGTATGTTTTTTTATCTATGATCTAGATCTAGGAGATTATTAAGATTATATTTTACATCATTAGATGGAGAAAGACGAGCAAATATGTCTTTAAAATACAAACAATCGAAAGAAGATACATTGATTATGAGCGGCATTATCACAAACAGATAATGTGGAGAACAATTCCGATACGAGCTCGGAACGATGTAATAACGGTAGATGACAGGCATAATTAGTGAATCGCGTATTATCATTGATTATATGGTCCAGGCAGTAAAATCACGACGTATAAAGCTACATCAAGGAAATCAAGAAACATTAAGAATACAAAAGATATGCTGGGAAGGCGTTTTATTTTTAATTCCGTTAGGTTAAAACATATTCAGCAAATATCATGACACATACAACATTGGATCAATATAAATCTAATGTACGTGGTCTCGTCAGCATCATGTCATCAGCATCGTGTGTTCTCATAGTGTCAAAGGGAAAAAGACATTTGGTTTATTCACGCAACTATTTCTCATCGTCGACGGCTGTCCATAGCATGATCGGATACTATAGTCTAGAGTGCGTACTTCATAATTAACGATGATATACAAACATATAATACTTTCCTCGTTAAAACCCTCTTGTGAATACATCCCTGATCCCGGTTCCAGAACAGAAGGCTAGACCGTTAACTTCAAGTTCTCCGGGCTTGTCCACCTGTAGTTCTTCATCCTAGTTAGCGTGTAACCTGGATAAATTTATTAGTATGTTAGGCATATCTGCTCTTGTGAACAAGTCTAAATATATCAACTTCGTTCAAGGGTTCGTAAGTTCAACCTCATCAATCATCCACATATCCACTTGTTGATATTTACTCGAGATATTTATTTCGGAATGATATTTAGTGAATCATAGTTGACTTTGTAAAGACGGAACTCGTCGTAGCTCCGTACCGAAACCGACTGTTTATTGTAATGGAGAACATTACTTTACGCGCAATATGGTAGAACATTAGCTATAATGTATACTTTACCTGGAATAGTACGGTACCTGAGGCTATGAGTTACAAAATAGAGATAGCGGTATATCTTACCTTTACTTTAAATTTCCATCCATTTTTATCCACATACGCTCGGAATACTGTCTGCACATTACTTTGTAACGTTAACGAAATTTGGTCAGTTTAATATCTTTATTTGGATAGCTTGCTTGTTAAAGCGAATATATAGTTACTAATAAGATGATACAGAGTTAAATGCAAAATAACTCTTTCGTGAAAAAGGAAATCCTGGAGTTCACACTTCATCATGTAGATGGTCAGTGGAAATTAAATTGTTAAGAAATGAATTGGGACCATAACACCCTAATACCTATGGCAAGAAGCTTGGCTAAGATATAATATACTGTAGAAAACAACCTGTAAATCCATGTGGGGAACAAATTACTGGTCATTGATATGGATTGAAGATAGGAACATCATGATGTATTGATTATATCGCCGCTTCGATGCTTCTTCACTAACAAATTACTGCTGTTCCAACACTTTTATTAGGAACATCATAATGTCTTGACTATATCTTGCTAAACCGGTATCGCCGCTTCAACGGCTCTTCGCTAACAAATTGCTGTTGTTACCAACACTTTTTATAGGAAAGTTTTTCTGTTGCTACTGGTTACAGGAAATAACTGGCTACATGATTGAACTCAAACATGTTTTAACAATAATGACGCTGATATATGTACATGTATTTACTTTAACAATAATCACTCTGATAAATGTACATGTAGTTGTTTCAACAAAATGAAACTGATACATGCATGTACAGGATTTAACAATAATGACATTGATACATCTATGTTTTTGTTTTAGCAATAAATGATCTACCCGCCATCGACCAAGAGGACTAGCTCCATCCAGATAACACCATTCGTGGGGGGCAGACAGTACTAGATAATTATACTGCTACACCATGTAGTCGACAGCAGCATCCTGGATATTTATATCGTATTGCTCCATTTGGTTTCAAATTTCTGTAAACTTTGAAAGTCACATAATCCAATACACACGCATCGATTATGAAAGCCGTGTTGTTGACACAGATACAGGTTAATGATTTCAATTCAAATTTTATGCATACAGCTTGTCAGATATCAGTTAGCGATATCACTGAATCACTAGGTGCCAGATCGAACATATCTTGTCAACCTGTTATTGCCTCTTGAACCGAACCGAAACATGAAAAATAAACTGGAATTTCTAGTGCCAACTGTCGTGTTGTTCTCTTTCAGTCAATGAGCTTTTATTCATTACTGACGCTGGCAACAAAAGCGGGATTTTTTACTTGTATGTGTATATTGATTTATACAAAAAAGGCAGTCGGTGACAGAGATTTGGTATTTATTATGACATTTGGTATTTATTATGACAGTACAAAACCAAATTGTCACATGTTGGTACCGTGTGGTAAGTGAATGGTAACCACAAGGGAGGGCCCCTGAACAGTACACCTCAGTACAGTACCAGTCAATACTGACCAGTATCCATACGGTACCACTCAGTAACTGGTCAGCACTGATTGGATACCATACAGTACCCAAAGGAATATTACTGCATAGTAACTGAACATAACTAACCTGTTACTCTGCAGTACTTCTCAGTTACCTCGTGCAACCAGGCTGTTGCTGACATGTACTGCTCAGCTCAGTGTACTGCTGTTCTGAGCTGTGATTACCGCACAGGAGCTGTTCAGTTGCAGCTCAGTACTTATATGTATGGTGGTCCTTTCTATGCAGTACCGTTCTGTGTACAGCACGGTACATGCCTCTGAAAAATTGGCCGTATGAACCCATGTACTTCAAGATCCTCATGGTACTCATATGAACAGTCACAATCAAAGCGTGACTGAGATACATCTTTTTTTAGATGACGACTCTATAACGAATATTATGGATTAAGAATACTGATCAGCGATACGGATTGATATTTTTGGAACATCATGATGTCTTGCCGGCATCATTGAAAACTGTTGACCGCTTCTCTCTTGCAGGAAACAAGCCTATGTTTATGTATACTATGATTGTCTTTTTGAATTTGGTGCTAATACTGTTATGTGGAAAATGGAATAGGTATTTGGATTATGGACGCGGATATTCTCTAATGGACGACGGCTGGATTATGAATGATGGACTAGACACTTGTAATGTCCAGTGGGGCCAAATGTATAAGTATGGGATATGTCCGATGAGGATAAATGTATAAGTATGGACCATGTCCGGTGAGGATTAATGTATAAGTATGGGATATGTCCGGTGAGGATCAATGTATAAGTATGGATCATGTCCGGTGAGGATTAATGTATAAGTATGGGCTATGTCCGGTGAAGATTAATGCATAAATATGGGTCATGTCCGGTGAGAATTAATGTATAAGTATGGGCCATGTGTGGTAAGGATTAATGTATAAGTATGGGTCATGTCCGGTGAGAATTAATGAGAGAGAGAGCGAATTGAGGTTTAACGTCGCGTTCAGCAATATTTCAGCTATATAGCGACAATCAAACAAAATTCTAAGCATTTCAAGAAAAACAGGACAACCCAGCAAACCGGAAGTAATCAACACAACAAACCAAAAACATGTACGTACATTAAGACTTATGCAACAAACTTCTCTCAAATAACCTAAAATAGCCTTACTTTACCCGACTAAAAAGTTCTTCTAAAGTAGCTGCTTGATAAAAAGAATCTCTTACAATCTCCTGATCATGGCTTGATCGAAACGTTTCTGGCTACTCAGATGAATATATCCTGCAGTTTGATTTTACTCATGAAGTTTGTTATCTAGAGCATCCCATAAAGATTGAAACATCTTTCTCACATAAGCACAGGTAGATGGTCTGAAATCGCTATATGGGGTTCCAACATGATCAACCTCATTATTTAGGGCTGCCTTAGCCATTTCATCAGCTTCAGTATTTTTGATGCCAACGTGGCTAGGCAACCAACAAAACACATCAATCTGTTGATGAAATCTACTGTCATATAATTGTAGAATGTTCAAAAAAGTGGGGTGAGTTTAAGTTCCACTCTCAATCGCTTGAAGGCATGACAGTGAATCTGAGAATATGACATATTTTCCTCCTATAGTAGACCCAATACCTTCTAAAGCTAACGATAGAGCTTTGCCTTCGGCAGTGAAAATCAAACTTTTATCTGGAAGTCGACAGGTTTTAGTTTCGGAAATAAAGATAGTAGCAAACGCTACTCTCCCACCATATTTAGAACCATCTGTATAAATAGCTTGATGTGATCTGTATTTTTCTCTCAATAGACCAATTCTTGTGTATACACGAGATGGCTCGTGCCTACCTTTTTATATTTCGTCATTGTAATATCTACTTCTGGTCTGGCTAACTGCCATGGTGAAACTGGTTAGAGCTTGTCAGATACAATTTGACTAAGCTTAATACCAGCTGCTACAATGTGTGGTTGCATACGAATTCCAAGAGGTGGAATAATGGAGGGTTTCTTTTAATACAAATCTACGTATTGAGAGTTGAAAACACAGTTATATGCAGGATTTGAGCGATTAGATCGTGATTTTGTGATATATAAGTATGGGTTATTTCCGGTGAAGTTTGATGTATAAGTATGGGACATGTCCGGTGATGATTAATGTAAGTAGAGGTCATGTTCGGTGAGTATTGTAATAATAATGTATAAGTATGTGTCATGTCCGGTGAGGATTAATGCATGGGTCATGTCCCTTGCGAATGTATGTATAAGTATGAGTCGTGACCGGTGAGGGTGGTACTCATATGAACAGTCACAATCAAAGCGTGACAGAGATACATCATTCTTTAGATGACGACTTTACAACGAATATTATGGATTAAGAATACTGATCAGCGATACGGATTTGATATTTTTGGAACATCATGATGTCTTGCCGGCATCCTTGAAAACTGTTGACCGCTTCTCTCTTGCAGGAAACAAGCTATGTTTATGTATACTATGATTGTCTTTTTGAATTTGGTGCTAATACTGTTATATGAAATAAGGAATAGATCTTTGGATTATGGACGCGGATATTCCCTAATGGACGACGACTGAATTATGAATGACGGACCAGACGCTTGTACTTACTGTATAAGTATGGGTTACTTTGGGTGAGGATTAATGTGTAGGTATGTGTCATTTCCGGTTAGAATTAATGTATGTGCATGGGTCATGTCCAGTGAAGATTAATGTGTACGTATGGGTCATGTCTGGTGAGGATAAATGTATGAGTATGGACCATGTCCGGTGAGGATTAGTGTATATGTTTGGCTCATGTCCGGTAAGGATTAATGTATAAGTATGGGTCATGTCCTTTTAGGATTAATGCATAATGTCTTCCCCAGTGAGCATTAATGTATAGGTATATGGATCTTGTCCGGTAAGGATTAATGTATACACACAATGAGTATTTCGGGAATGAGTAATCTGCTAATCCACTACGAATGGAGTAATAAGACAGTAGCCTATATACACCAATTTATATATGTCTACAAAAGATTAAGGCTAACTTAGGAGCACAGACACAAACATTGACGGGTACCTGAATCGACGTCAATATCAAAAGGAACATCTCCATTTCTATAGCAAGCTTAAGGTTTGATCCTTATACAAGATAATTAGGCGAACCGAAAGGCACCCTTGAGGCTTTGTCCGGCTTTGTCCGCTTCTCTCTTGCAGGAAACTGGTCTATGTTTATGTATACTATGATTGTCTTTTTGAATTTATGACGGACTAGACGCTTGTAATTGCATAGAAATGAATATGTCGCCAATTCTTTTGAGCGATAATGAATTATCTCCCAGATAAATGAACGGAACCCATTATAATTTTAGGCTTGTCTCTTTCACACTTCGACGGATACAAGTTACCGTCCTTGTTTGGAGAATGTCTATTGATCGTAATCTAAGAATTCATGTCCCAGACGTAATAAAACCAGTACCTCAGCTCCAAAATATTTATTGCCAGAAGTGAAATGGTTGTCTTTGTTTATGATCATTTTATGTCTGTTTGTAATTAGAATTAGCCGTTGAACGTAAAAGGTATTTCGACATTTTCCTTAAGAGCAACATTAAGAGCAACATAACAAGGTTGGTGAAAAAGATGCCGACGCACTGACAAGACGTTTAATGACTCCACAGGCAAATGTCTGAAAGATGCCGACGTACTGACAAGAAGTTAATGACTCCACCGGCAAATGTCTGAAAGATGCCGACGTACTGACAAGAAGTGTAATGACTCCACAGGCAAATGTCTGAAAGATGCCGACGTGCTGACAGAAGTTTAATGACTCCACAGGCAAATGACTGAAAGATGCCGACGTACTGACAAAGTTTAATGACTCCACAGGCAAATGACTAGAAAATGCCGACGTACTGACCAAAGTTTAATGACTCCACAGGCAAATGACTGAAATGCCGACGTACTGACAAGTTTAAGCTGACTCCACAGGCAAATGACTGAAGATGCCGACGTACTGACAAAGAGTTTAATGACTCCACAGGCAAAGGCTGAAATTGCCGACGTACTGACAAGAAGTTTAATGACTCCACAGGCAAATGACTGAAAGATGCCGACGTACTGACAAGAAGTTTAATGACTCCACAGGCAAATGACTGAAAGATGCCGACGTACTGACAAGAAGTTTAATGACTCCACAGGCAAATGACTGAAAATGCCGACGTACTGACAAGAAGTTTAATGACTCCACAGGCAAACGACTGAAAGAAGCCGGCCGACGTACTGACAAGAAGTTTAATGACTCCACAGGCAAATGACTGAAATTTGCCGACGTACTGACAATAAGATTAATGACTCTACAGATTGGATGTCACTAAAAACATCACAATAACCAAAACTGATTCCGGAGATGCTTTGTATCCCAGTCAGGCTTTTATTGTAGCTGTTCATGTGAACATCTTGAATGGCACAATCACACACACGGCCCTACCACCGCCTTGAGTGGTACTAGATAGCCACGAAGGTCTGACCTCCATACTTCAGTATTTATTACATCCCAAACACTCAATCGATATGGTGTAATTTACTCTATATGAGTAGAATTCCACCAAAGAAATATATAAAAAATTGTACTCAAATTGATAAAATGTTTCGGACGCAAATCGAGACTAACGGTGTCCTCAAAGAAGTGATTCTTTGTGCTGTCTGGTGGCAAATTTATCAGGCGAACCATCCAGGTAGGTTTTGAATTTAGTTGGCGCTCACTTTATAAAAAGCATGTGCGCCACTATCTGTGCATTGAGTTTGCTTATATGATGAATAAATATATTAAATACTATGCGGTAGGCGAACCATCCAAGACAGCGAACTTGCTTTTATACAATCTCTTGAGTTTGCCCGAAAAATCACCTACCAGAATACACATATATCATGCACCTTCGTCACACAAAATACATTTCCTCTACAAAGCCATTGCTCCATCCATAAAACCGACTGATCAGGCCTCATCAACTATGGCAATGAAACGAAATCTGTGCGATTTGCAAATGATGTTTGTTCTTTCTACACGCGATTTCATTATATCTAACGATGCAATTAAGGCAATTGCGTCTAACATTATACTCTAGAAAACGACTACAAAATTGTATTTGGATTTACCAAACCGGAGCAGTGATACGGATTTGACGATAAACACATTAGCATGTCATCATTAAAAACTGTTGACCGACTCTCTCATGCAGGAAGCTAGCTTGTGTCTAAATATTTATATTTTTGCGCTCTTGGATTGTTAATAGTGTCGTGTGCAAACGATATTTCTACTCTGGACATGAACATAATGTCGGATCTGACGCTTGTAAGACAGGTAGCGATCGTACACTAAAACAAATCCTTAAAATTTAAGGAATAATCCCCGACTATCACACCAGCGGAATATTCCTTAAAACTCAATAATGAATATTCCGTAGCATGTTAAGGAAATTCCTTAACATGGTTTAATGTTCCGATGTTTCTCTCTTGTTAGGCCCGTGACATGGTTTACAAGTCCTTCTCCGGAAGTCTTTTGTATATCTAATTAAACTCAGTAGCCAGTATTGCCGCCGTTAACGTTGAGGAGGCAGGAATGGGAAGTGGTTCTCCTCTATTATAATTGGTCAGATATGCAAGAGGTAGGAAAATTTGACGCCGTCTGTCGAATAAAAAACAAGCATAGGACTTCACAGGAAAGCCTCCCTCGGCACCTCAGCATGTTCCTGCAATTACTTTAAGTAATTCTACTGCAGATTCTACTGCATGACTACAGTGATCAGGCCATAGAAATGTTGTCTTAGATTATCGATAAGACTAATTAGTTAAAGCGAGCTACTTCAAATACCAGATCAGTCGGTTTGGGGTGACTGAGTCAAGCAGAGATTCTCAAAGCTCGCATTTCATGCTGCAAGACATTTGAATGCACGATAATACGCTTATATGCTGAGCTTTGAAGTATCAAATGATATCCCTTCTTCAATAACTCCTAGGACCAGGTCAGCTTCGAAATATTATCCGATTTTCCAATCGGTTTGACTGCAGGCTTTCGTATCAGCTGGTTTCACCTTTCCGGCAGGGGTTCTAAAGAAGCTACATGTATGTGGCATTACCGTAAGCTGCTTTACCAAACTCATTTGAGTAATTTCAATCTATCCTTGATGACCCCGTGCTATCTGCTCGTCGTTGTAGCAAATCCGAGATTCGCACCAATCGTTTGTTTGGGCATAAACCTCATGACTTTAATCGCTACAGGTAGCCAAGAGGTATTGTTTACGGGTACCCGTGTTCCTGTTGCGAGATGATCAAACATAATGCACAGTGCACCGGTAAGCGTATATCAGCTCACGTTTTTCTTGCCTTTTGCAAATTCCCGTCACAACGAAACATGAGAACGTACTCAATGAGGAGTAAATATTTGTTTGTTCTAAATATCTACACGCTGACATTTGATGCGAATTCGATATATTTGTCGACATCCTCATTATACAGTTACCGCGTTTTTATCGCGTTCTTGAAAGTTGATATATATCAAGACGTAAATGGCAAAACACAGGTTAATAAGTTTAAACTTTGGATGACATTTGAAGGTAGTTATGATTGGAACAAGATAATTTAATGGATTTCCATTTGTCAAATATTTATTAACACGGCGTTTCGCTGTATTGGTATGCCTCTAGTCTTTCCATGTGAATGGGACAATTCTTAATCTTACTAAATCTTCATTTCAGAGTATTAATTATTCTGGCGAAATTGATTCATAAATGCGACATGTCTTTCCATTGACTGGTCGATGGCGACCATATTAGTTTATGGATAATCTTCCCATACAAAGTATGGAGAGACTTCACACACTGGAACCCGAGAGATTTTGACCGGTAGATCAGATATACCAAGTGTCATGTCAAAAAGATCAGTATCTCCAGTCGAAATCTTTGAAGACTTCTTGTTAAAACATTCAAATTCAATACTATGAAACTAGATCACTAGGTCAAATGTCAGGGTTTGTTTATTACATTTTACATATTTTAATTATTGTGAACTTTGCCTACTCATCAAAGATGCTGCCAGAGTTGTCCCCTCTAAGGAATAAGTCTTGTTCGTCTAGATTTGTCTCTCCTATTTCTGTAAAATTAAATATCTACAGTTGAACTGTTGTCAGTCATGTATATAATGAACCTACTGTTCAGTAAAGTAACCCTCGTTACCGAGAGACGACTCCCCCTTTATCATGTTCATAACACACTTTGACATTTTCAGTACATATAATCGTACTCGGTCCTTCCCCACTCACAAAACATCATGACTAAATCCAAAACTGCAGCCACGGTGGTTCACTCGCATAAAGCTGACGTTTTTCACATGTTTTCTTTCCATAATGAGCAATTTTGCCTGAAATGAATTTATTTAATGTCAACTAAGTACTGGGATTTTATCGCACTGTCTCATACAGAATTCTTGCTCAAAATGTGTACTCAAGTGAACTAAATAATACACCATTCACACCGTTTAATCTCATACCATATATCCTAGACAAAATAACGACCCCGTTCCACGAAGTCAGGAGACGCTGTCTCGATTTCTCATTCCACATTGAATGCAACAAAGTAGACTGAATCAGTTTGCCGTTATTAATATTGGGGTTCATTGTAAAGGTTCTGGGAATAGTACTTTGTGGTTCCTTCTAGAGGTTCTGGAAATGGCATATCAAAGGTGGGGTTCATTGTTACATTCTGGGAATGGTATATTAACAGTGGGTTCATTATAAAGGATCTGTGAATGGCATATTAACAGAAGATTCATTGTAAAGGATATTGGAATGGCATATTAGCAGTGGGGTTCATTGTAAATGTTCTGAGAATGGAATATTGACAATGGGTTCATTGTAAAGGATCTTGGAATGGCATATTAGCAGTGGGGTTCATTGTAAATGTTCTGGGAATGGAATATTACCAAGGGGTTCATTGTAAAGGATCTGGGAATGGCATATTAACAGTGGGGCTCATGTTAAAGGTTCTGGGAATGTTATATTAACAGTGGGATTCATCGTAAGTTTCTTGGAATGCTATATAAACAGTGGAGTTCATCGTAATGGTTCTTGGAATTGTTTATTAACATTGGGTTCATCGTAATGGTTCTGGGAATAATATATAAACAATGGATCCATTGCAATGGTATCCCTGCTTTGTTTCTGGATACTGATGTACGAGAATCACGATTCGCAACCATGCATGGTGCGCCTCAGTGTGGAGGCTAGCCGTTATTGAGTCAAGACTAGAGAATAATTCTAGATTAATCCATGACAGCTGTTGATATTCTAAGTCAGATTCTTCTCTATAGATGTCCACACATATGGTCTCTTGCCTTATCCACTGGGTATTAATATCAGCCGCTGATTGAAGAAAACATGAATGCAGAAAAAATTGAAAATTTTCCCAAAAAAGAAAGATCCAGTCCCGAAAATCTCGAATCGTAATTCCCGAGGAAACCATGACAAATTATCGTCCCGCAGAAAAAATGTGTCTTCAATAACACCAAGTGTTTCCTTAGTGGAATAATTTGTTCATGGGTTGCACGTTGCGTTGATCAGGTCATAGGAATGCCAACTCTGGAATTTCAAGTGAGATACACTCTATGTCAAGAGCAGTTTGCTCAGACCCGCTACCATTTTTCAAGACGTGGGCATACACGAAAACATGATTGATGTTTATCTCTGCAGTGAGCGTCGAACTAAGTATCTTCTTTAATAACGATCAGCGTCAATTCCAGTTCTGCAAATTCCCAAGTACCGATAGTACTTTTTCCTGACAATCTGACCGGTTGTCCATGATACGGTCACAACGGGTGAACCTCTCATCTCACCTTGTACAACCACTGACCTGTCAATGTTGTGTGCGAATCCTTAATCACAAGACGTTTTGATCAAGTTAGATGTTCACAGACTATGATATTTGTTGACATAAGGCGGTTACGTCCATGTATGCGCATGGGAACATGCTTCGGTGATGCTGACAAGAGAGTACAGAACACTTATGTATACTATAGTGTACCGCGTGTACCATTGGCCATACATTTTATGAAATATCCCCACATTATTTTGACTCTTCTCTGCAATAAAGAAATCTTTTCGTGAGTAGAGAAAGAGAGAGAGAGAGAGAGAGAATTAAGGTTTAACGTCGCGTTCAGCAATATTTCAGCTATATAGTGACGATCAAACAAAATTCTAAGTATTCAAGTTAATAACTTATTAATCCAACACATTAAAACATACACACATTAAAACTTATGCAACACACCGTGTTCTCTCAAATTACCTAAGATACAGTCTTCGGTATACGGCGTTTCTGTCCATAATTACAAGCGTCTAGTCCGTCATCCATAATTCAGCCGTCGTCCATTAGAGAATATCCGCGTCCATAATCCAAAGACCTATTCCATACTCCATATAACAATATTAGCACCAAATTCAAAAAGACAATCATAGTATACATAAACATAGGCTTGTTTTCAATGATGCCGGCAAGACATCATGATGTTCCAAAAATATCAAATCCGTATCGCTGATCAGTATTCTTAATCCATAATATTCGTTGTAAAGTCGTCATAATACACGATGCATGGGTCGGCATATATCAGCCGATGTTTTCCTACTCCTATGTCAATTCCTGTCACGACCAAATAATAAAAACAGATTTTACCTGCCAATGCACAGCAAATATCAATTTGTTTTTCTCTCCTGTGGCCATTTTTTGTTCTAATAATCTCCCTGCTGTCTTTGTTTGTGGAGATAATTATTGATTTTTTGATTGACATTTACATGAGCCGTTCTTACGTGTTCAAGTATGTTAGTTTCTCAAGACGTAAATGCCAATAGCCCAACTCGTCTAAAATAGTAAATGCAATATTGTTTCGCAGCTTAGAATATTATACTGATTAACTTGACGTGAGATGGAGATCAATTTTCCTATATTCGCCATCTTTGCATGTTCATACAGGCAAGAAACTTGACTCGCATGCAAATATCAATAACTGAACTCATATCATATACCATAAAGCTTTCACCGTCATCTCCAACATCATATGCACAAATTGTCGCCAATGGTAACTCTTTATGTCTTAATGAGAATGGAAACGAATGGTAGATGTCCATTAAGGGGAACGAATGGTAGATGTCCATTAAGGTAAACCATGCATGGATTTCGATGCTTTCAAGTCAATTTAAATCCATATCGATCGAGGTGATCTAATTCATATAATTAATTATTATACCTGAATAATAATGTCGAAGTGATTATGAGAGGTTATTTTTTACATGAAACAGTGTTCTAGAAATTGCTTTAATTACCTGAAACCTTCAAGATTTTATTATTTCTATTTGATGAGAAAACATATACAAAGTGGTTCCCGGATAACGTTCAAGCCTTTTAAAATTCATATCACTAACATTACCGTATATACCAGCGAAGGCACGAAACAGAGTACCATATTATCCGCTTTTACTGACATTTTTCAACTGTGCCGTTACGTCTTGCTATTTAATTTGTCTTAAATGATAGACTATTCGAACATATGAATGTCAAAGTACTGTATCAGTCGTTATAAGTACAATAAACACGCTGACGTTAAAACGTCTGGACAATTAGTAAAAAATCAAAGAGAAATTACAAGCCCGGAGAACACTTATGGATCTATTTATTTGTGTTGGACTGGAGAATGATACAAGTGTAATAATAACACTTACCAAATGGTCTCTCGAGCCAGCTTGCGTAATGCTTAACATTCCCCTGAATTGATGTATATATCTCGTTCAAGATCAATATTTATGTAAGAAGTCATGCGAACAGGTACTCGATTTGAGTATAATGTATTGATTTCCTTGGAACACAAGACGGGTTAGATGGTTAAAAAAACGAAGATGCATACTGTATACAGTTGGACTTGTTGACAGGACGTAACTCGTAAAATTCACGTAAAATTAATAGCAAGGTGATTCATCGCAAAAATTGCAGATATAATCAGGCAACATAAGGCGAAATAGTTAAATTTCGGGAAAATGTATATATCAAATGAAATATCATATGACAGAAGTTGCACCTGCGGCGAGTTATTTATTCTCAGCATTTAAAGTACAGATTACAAGGGTCTGGTCCGTCATTTATTATTCAGCCTTCGTTCATTAAAGAATTGCCGAATCCATAATCCAAAGACTTATTCCATATCCCATATAACAGCATTAGCACCAAATTTTCAAAAAAACAGTCACAGTATATACATAGGCTGGTTTCCTGCACGAGAGATCTGGTCAACAGTTTTCAATTATGCCGGCAAGACATCATGATGTTCCAAAACGTATCAAATCCGTGTTCAGTATTCTTATCAGATACACTTTAAAACAAAATATTGAAAGTAGCAGTTTAATTCTTAGGGTGCGAAGAGCGGCATTAAACGCATCATTACAATGGTGATGGAAAACCATTCCGGTGCACTGACAAGAAATGATATGACCCCACAGACAAATATAATGACTACATATTTCTAGAAACATCACAAGAACCAAACAAGTGATCCTTGTGATGATTTGCATCCCAGCCACGCTTTTATTAAAGCTGTTCATGTGGACATGAATGGCATGACCACACAGCCCCTAGCAACGGCTTGAGCGGTATTAGATAGTTCATAGCGACGATGTAATAGCCCTATCAAGTCATCTATGGTTAAATGATGAATTATGCGACCGCCAGATAGTAGAACAACGGCCCAAACGAGGAGGTACCTATTGAATACAAGTTCGTATTCAGAACAATTACCTGTGATGCCAGACGCCGAACAAGAGCTTCATTATCCCAAATTCCCAAAAGTTCCAAAACTACAATCACATTGATTTGTACAGAGGGCAAGCCTCGGAGACGAAACGTCCACCCGCAGAATCACACCATATACAGGCAACAATTAAACGCAACATTAAAAGGGTGGTGGAAAACGATGCCGGCGTACTGACAAGAAGTCTTATGACCCCACAGACAAATATACTGAGAGCATACTTCTAAAAACATCACAAGAAGCAAAAGTGATCCCTGTAATGATTTGCATTCCAGCTACGCTTTTATTGTAGCTGTTCATGTGGACATATTGAATGACATGATCGTCAGACTTGCCAGCATCATTGAAACATCCATGTCTCCTGCAGATGAGCTTTATTGATTCTATGTTACACATGCATCAATTGATGTACCGATGGAATTTGAGGTAGCATTACTGAAAGACTGCCAGACTTGGCGACAAGATAATGCTCATTCGTCCCTGATTGCAGGGAAAGACACGTTCAAAAAGTTGGAAAATATACTATATACAATAGGTATAAACTGTCATTTGTGAAATTCGGGGGACAATTTAAAATGCCAGAGAAGACAATTAATTAATGATTTTTAAGTTATATTTTTTCCACATGAATAGTCAAATATAGCGATCCGGGCTACAATGCTCAACAATAGCTCAAACTTGCACAAATCCTGATTTATTGCAAAAATCTGTAAAAACCTCAGATAACATTAGTCGTTCATATGGCCGAGAGTTGTACAGGTGTAACACATTGATCGAACATTAATCTGAATTGGCTCCTCGAAATATTATTGTAGCCGTCGCTGGGGATAAATGTTATTCTTTGGCGTATATCATCAAGAGCATACAGTCAGCTGTAACCTCTTACAGTGGAGAAATCGATTCAACGGATTACTTGAGCCAGTTAAAAAAGTAAAGTGAAAACTACGTATAAAATGAAATCAGTTTTTGTTCTATGTCAAATCTGTATGCATGAAATTACTGCCAGTTGTAAATCCTCTGGGTTAAAAATGTTAACCATGCCAGTCATTTCCAAATACAGTATTGAGGAAACTGGTCAAACAACGCTATCAACGTCTGGCGATACATTTCATACATGCGGTCGATTCAGTCTTGTTACTAATACACTTGATTGACATTTTGGAAGTTGGCGTGTACATGGCAGGGAATATAGCCCGATAAATCAGCCATAACACGTATTCTCATAGCTCAGTATATATTCGCTAGACATGGTGCACCGTACAATAAACAAGACTCTTCACGCCAAAGATGAGCTCAATACCACGAGGAAATATTGTCATCATTTCCTAATACCACATACCGCCAAACTAGTTACCACATTCGACGAATTCTAAAAAAGCAGGCTAAAAGCCTTGTCGTTCACGAGCGGTAGACCCATGAAACACCGCATAAACGCCGGTGGACGACTCGTACCTACTTGGCACACAATTTAAGGGAATTGTCTATACACCTGAGTGTCATTGCAACGAAACCTACATAGGAGAAACGATCTGAATTAAAAAACGTCATACCTTCACACAGGAACTATACATATCGGCCCTATCTCCTGATTTACAAGACAATTGGTACACACAATCAGATGGGAAAATACCCACAAGACCCACAGACCGGCGAAGGAACTTATGAAATTACAAGCGTCTGGTCCGTCATTCATTATTCAGCCGTCGTCCGTTAAAGAATATCCGCGTCCATAATCCAAAGACCTGTTCCACATTTCCTATAACAGCAATATAACCAAATTCAAAAAGACAATCTTAGTATACATAAACATAGGTTAGTTTCCTGCACGCGAGAAGCGTAGATATCGGATGCAACAAACCGGATATCACCCGAGATGAAGGTTTCATCTTCCCAACTGTCTAGAACAGCCTTATCCTTGTAGATGAATATCATCATCATGGTCGCCATCAATATGTAATATTGCAATATGTTTCTCACAACTCTTAGTTGTCATCTTATTTCGTTTAGCACTTTATCTTATCAGATAGCCATGGATATATATTGATTTAACAATGTATCGGCTGTAATTATAGTTCTTCTACACCTTTCACTGGTTTGATGATTGCAATATCCCTATATCGAGCTACTGTTTATTTATCCAGCCACTACTAATACCTAATCATGTATTATTGCATCATTGCAATCAGAAGATTAACCCTCTCTATGTACACTATACCTAGCCATGTATTAGCATTATTGTATGATTGCCTGTTTTGACAGTTACTTGACAGAACTGACTCTGGTAAGGTCATGTAAGTAGTATGACACGACCATTCTCATTGTTTGTAGATATGTATAAATATTTATTCTTATGCTGTCAAACTAGGCAAAAACTCGACCGTTCGAAACGACGTGACGACGAAATCATCACACGTTTTAGATTAGGAATTCAACTCAATTTATTAATAGGTCTATAATGTAACGTTGTTTTTGTCTTTTTGAAGAAATAATAGAACACGTTATACACCAATGTAAGAAATATATCACCTAGCGCCTGAAATTCATGGACGAAATACACCATCTCAACATGGCAACAATGCTTAACCCTCCAGATCCTTGTGTTTGTACAATCTACGATCACAAAATCAAATTATCACATGATACCAATTATTTTGACACAATATGAAAAGCTCATATAATATATTGTAGACAATATTCTTTAGACAGCGGGCTAAATTTAAGCGCACAGGGATATATGTACCCAGAGGACTACTATCGGGCCAGATCGAAATGAACAACTTACGGCACGGCGACAATGTATCATGTACACTGATGTCATGTACATGGGTCCTCCCCTGTTTAAGATGTGAGTCGGGACGTCGGAGATTTCCAGATTAATCCCCTAGACTGTCCTCGGTAAATTGACATTTTCTTTGAGAATCCCTGCTCAGAGATTTACTAGACATTAAATCCCACGGACAAATTGTCCTTTCCAATCACACAGGCGGGGGGGTGAAATAATCCCTAAAAAACTGGCCTTTTTGGTCAGTCATTACTTTGATGTTCCTATAATTAGACAAAACAAATATAAAAATCCAAATTTCCCATTCAGTGAACCTTTCCCATTTATTCATTGAAGTGTGATTATTCTCAGTGGATGTTATATGAACACGGTTGATATAGCCGTAGATTCACCAATGGGTTATCATTATCTATTGAGTCATGTTAGGTTTGATAATGCATTAATACGGAGTATATGTCCTTCATATAGTGCAAGATATTTATTATATTCTACGTTTTGTAACACCTAATCCCGGACGAATAGTTTCAACCACAACCTCATTGACCTACATTTTAACTCTGATACACCAGCATTTGTGTTCTTATAAAAAAGCATTTTATCAATGGTCAAGTCTCCTTCTCGATTCCAGGATGCTAGTTGTATTTCGAAAGATGTAATGTATTTCGATTCTACCATGCTAAAGAGGTCATAGCATGTGCTAAAGTATGGTAAATACTATTTGGGGCTCTGGTGATGGCTGCTTGGGTGATACAGGATATCATTGTTGCGCTCGTGGACTTGCTTGAGAAAGTAGAAAGTGTCGTATTTAGATGCAGATACATGAAATCGAAACCTCATAACCGATCAACCACTCAGCCAATCTCAGTGAAATTTCTCAAACTCTATGACAAGTCAACAAGGAATGCCCATGCCTAATATTAAGGTAACTGGGCCAAATTACCTAATCTAGTAGGCATGAGACCACTATTAATGTAGTCCCGATTCGTTGACCCATTTGATCAACCAAGGAAGAGATTTTTTTTAATCTACCTCAATTTCGACGAATAAACAAAGTCCAGAGGTAGGTGCTTGGAGGATGATATGTGTTCGGTTTCGCTGTGTGTTTGGTTTTACACCAGGACCTAATAAGGTGTTGCTCAGAGGGATTATTTGGGTGCCTGTGCAACGCATTCTCAAAGCAGAGAAAAGGGACAAATGTATGACGCCATTCGAACGAGCGCGGATAACTCAAAATCGAACTGGACAACTCATGGCAAGATGTTTGTCAGGATGTAGCACTTGAATTAAACTACTTCTTGTCGAAATATGGAAGTCTAGACTGCAATAGGTAATCAGCGAGATACAATTACGTTAACATGGCCGTCAATGTAAATTGCATTAATGGTCAGAACACTCGCCACTTCTTCGCATGAGATGTTTTACGCGACCGCAAAGGGAGACAACTCTGGACTCACCGTGCAATAGCTGCGTTTAAACGCTATACCATGTAACATTGCTATGTTTAGCGGTACCGCAAGATAGACAAGCAATATCATGGAACATCACGATTGACAGAAGGACATGTGATAGGCTCTCGTTCAATGAAATGACGATAAATTTACATGCGGTATAATAAATATTATAGATTGACGCATATCTAAGGTTTACGTGAACCAGTTCATTCAAACAGCCATGGGTAAAATCGTTCCACTGAGGTACAGTAATTGGCCTATTATTTACTAATAATGGAATTTCTCAGGCGGCATGCGTCCCGGCGAATTTTACATCATTATTATATGATATGAACTGAACAGCTGTGTTTTGCAACATAACAGTTGTGGATAGCCATTGAACTAGAGTGAATCATGCAACCGCTCTCATAAAATGACGCTCTTCAGTGTTGTCGCTGACATCCTAAACAACCGGCGACAACAGTGATAACACTGGAGCCGTGTTAAAGTATACAGCACAATCATCAGAGCCGACGATCAACCGTCGTAATCAACCATCGTCCATCTACATGTATAATTTTCGCGTCAATATTCGAAAGGCATGACTCAAGCAGTCAAGCAAGACATAAAATTTCAAGAACACGTAAAATAGATATGTTCTCTAACCACAAATTAGTTTCTTAGAGAGAAAGAGCATTCGCACAGTCTCGGATAATGCAGAACATACAGAACTTTTGGTCTTTGATATATGTTGGCATTTGTGGGAAGTTGATGCTTGGTCCACATCGGGCCTTACAGACTAGTCTTTTGTGTTTCAATGCCGTCATTTTCATCTGACGACGATACAGCTCACCAATCCCCAGTGTACGACTTGTCACAGCGACACAGCTCACCAATTACCAATATACGAGTTGTCAGAGCATTTCCATCATAGCTCTCTAGATTTGTATCTAATACCGCTTATGCCGGTGCTAGGGGCCGTGTGGTCATGTCATCCAAGTTGCCACATGAACAGGTACAATAAAAGCGTACCTGAGATACAACACATATCACGAATCGTTAGATTCTTGGTATGTGCTTTAGAATAGGTTAACCGGAAGACTATACTGTGAAGTCAAGTGGTTCTGTCAGTATGTCGGCACCTCCTCCCACTTCCCTTACATGTGTTGTAATTAGTACTTCGTTTCGCATTGCTAGGAATCCATATTGGCATCCATGTTGAAAGCACAGCATCACGAGGAAACTCCGAACAGCGCATGTCAGCTGTATGACTTCCGTTACTGTGGAGATCAGCTTTAGACGCCAAACCAGGAGAAACAACTCCAACCAAGAGATCTTTCGGGGGTAAACCCAAGGAAATATTCATTTCATTTGGATATATATTTTATCTCCTGATAAGGGAGAAATACAACGAGGACTATGTGAGCGAAAACACATCTCATATCATGTGGTGTGTCTCACTTGCGGCGGATCAAGATTTACACCGGAGATGTGCAAAAGCCTTACACCATTAACGCGGGGGATAATATGCCTTCGACGGAATAGGCCGAGCAGTCGCGAATGAGAGAAAGGGTAAACAGTTGCCAAATGATGCTCGATATCAGCAAGATATGACGGTGCTTTTACTGTCAAATCCATATGACTGACCAGAATTATATTTTCCAGAATATCATTTATGGACATCGTGTATCCTGGTTACGGTTTGATTTGACTTGTTCACATGAATATGGAATATATCACAATATTATACAATATGTTTATTGTAGGAGTCGTAAAACGCTACAAGTGTGACAAACAATATAATTACTATGGTACTATAGCAACGTGGTAATTATTAGTAGTCCAGTCAATACATTTCACTAATATTGAAGATGTATATCCAGATATAGATATATAGACATAAAATAATACATTTGTACAGGGAATAACATACTTTACATGCTTTTAGACCTATTTCGATCAAAACATATACGTCGACCCTGATAAGAAATTGCATAGTCAAAAGTTTCTTTAGCAGGGGGAGATATGTTTATATGTGGTGTACATAGCTAACATATCTTGGAAGTTAAAATATTAAACCGCCAGATTGCTGAATTGATTTTGTAGCCCTATAAACCTTTCAAGCATCCCCAAAATTGAAACCACTTGTTGGACCTCTCTATAACGACATTCCTTTATTTGCATAGTAATTAAAATATGATTAGAAGGACAAGAGCCTGTTGTATCAAATCGACATGGACACCAGCTGATTCCGTGAGCCATGAATGCGATATTGCAATTAGAAACAGGTCATGCCGTGGCATATCGAATGAAATGTGCTTGTGGTAGTGTTTATCTTAGCATCCAAGATTTTTCAATCTGTCCCCATCCACAGATATTCACCGGAAACTCAGGAAGATAAGGGCGAATACACACCCTCTCTCTCTCTCTTCTTAGCTTTTAATATTGGG
The DNA here is from genome assembly GCA_036873755.1 of Hanleya hanleyi. NCBI lineage: Eukaryota > Metazoa > Mollusca > Polyplacophora > Lepidopleurida > Hanleyidae > Hanleya > Hanleya hanleyi. Next base: position 136,502 of record JAVTVY010040953.1, on the reverse strand, counting down.
GTTATACACCTCGTTTGTTTGAAGCAAAATGTCATCGGTACTTTTAAAATTGCGGCCATGACAATCCACAAAAATGTACGCGGAATGAGTCTGGAATGACCGTGGAAGTGAACATGAATCGAACACGAATATTTGTTCTGGATTTCCACTTCTCGAAAAAGTACATCTATTGCCATAACGTTTCGCTGAGTATGTCCTCGGAGTTTGAAATGAATACATTTAGACACGCTATAAGCATATTCAGCTCAACCTTTCTGCTCAGAAATGTTTTGGAAGTGCAGGTTCAAAAAAGTCTTCGTTTTCAATGATGTATTTCTTTCAACATATTTCTTCGCGTTTTATCTACACGAAAGCGTACTATAGTAATTTACATGTCTCGTGCAATAAAGATCTATCATACAGAACCGTACTTGAGACCAAATCCAAGAAAAGAAATAAAATTTAAAATATTGAACAATAATTCGCCCGAGTATTGAACAATAATTCGCCCTTACCATCTAACTGTGGAAATGATTAGTTATCTCATTTAAGATGTGGCGATAACACTCAGAGCAAAATAATGAAACGCTCTGCAGCCATGTCTAATGGCGGCCATCAAGAAAAATGATTGTTATGGCCTATATTAACCTTGTACAAAATGACTCCATATTCCAGTGCCATATCTAATTCCATGTGAGCTTTGTTGCTTTATGAGAAAAGTCAAAATCCTTTGAAAAATTCACTTTATCTGGTTGACTATGTTTGCCTAATTTCATCGATATTATTATTATTATTATTTTCTGTCCTTAATGAGCTAAATATAACTGTTTCTTTATACTGTAGCACTGTACCATTCTGCTTTCAAAAACTAAAGTGTAACGCAGTAGGGTGGCTAACTAATACAAGGTTACGTGTGTCCAAAGTGCCCGAAATGAAAATCTGGAAGCCATTTTGGAAAATGATGGCAGCCATTTAGAAATCCGAGATGGCTGTTATTACACCATATTTATTATGAAATAGTTGTCGTGCTGAATCACTAAAATATTAGTGTATCGCCAGGAATAATGGCGTAACTTCGATATAGCAATTTCCATCAATATTTTGACAATTAACGCAAAGAATAAGTCCCAAACAGTAGAAACAGTGCAAGATTCTAGATGCTAATATGGGATCCTGGCGGCCATTTAGAAAAATGGCCGTTGTGACCTACATAAGAAAGGTTTGCGGTGGCTCCCTATCTATAAATGCTCCCCAGGCCTCTACGTACACCTGTGCCAAATTTCGTGTTTTTATGAAAAAAGGCACAATTCGATAGAAAATCTGCACATATTGACTGGAATATGACACTGAGTAACTTCCGGTTCATTAGGTTCAGAGGAGGCATCTTTCTTAGAGATCTTCGACCACAACGCGAAGGGATCACGATGGTGTGTTCACAATTCAGACGGTCGATGGCCAAATTTATTCTCGACGTGCTTGGATGGTAAAGATGATTTCCCAATTATCAGCAATGATACAAGATACCTAATTAGTGAAAGTAACCCGGTAAGACATAACGACGTATGCACGCTGGTCACTCAATTAATTCGTAAGGGCCTACGTGTAGTCCATCTGAACGTGAGACTATATCCTGATAAGGACTTGGTAATAGCCAACACGTCGTCAAATACCGAGCACATTATAGGTATTGACAGATATAGGATTCAGTCAAGCAAACACTTTAACTCCGTGAAACTCTGAATGCATATTAACACGTCACAATTACCAAGGTCCATAATAAAATGTCCGAGATATATGTAGTTCACAGCATATCATGAACAAATTGTTTATATAGGCCTAACGTTTTCCATCAATTGTGCCAAACTTCCATATTTAATATAGGATGAGCGTAATCAACACTGCATTTGTTCAACTGTGCTTTTCGATATTTCATGCACTGTACAGTATATGTGGATACCAACCGTCCACTTTTCACAATAACATATTGCGAGCCCCACCTATACTGTATACAAACTGAATAATGTAAAATACATAACATATACCTGTATTCCATCAATATTTCACGGGTAAACATGCGAATACGACATGATATATGCTACGTAAAATGGATAGCCTTAATAATGTAATGGTATTCTACATGGTGGACAGGTGTCGCTTGGTGAAAGTTATTCTGAGTAACAAACCACACATGTCAGCTCCTCCAAGGAAAGCCTAACATTCAGAGGGTAAATTACTAAAGTTGAATGACATCATGTGTATCGCCCAGTGTGTCCAAAGATGAAATCTACATATCCAATTTAGATTTGAAGAAAAGATAACATATGTATGTCGTACCTCCAATATAATAATAGCCCATGGGCATCGTGAATTTGAATGTGCGCCAATAATTATAACCGTTATTGCTGCACCATCAAACATCTGTGCTACCTTGGAAGCCATCAGAACCGCCGTCTACATAAACAAACCTATCCATCAATACAGAAACTGGTTTCCGGTGTTGCGAACCCTAATATTACAAGCTTGTCTGAACTGATAGAATGGTCCAAGGAACGGCCAGTTGAGTCATTTACATCTACAATCATACTGCTCAATCAACGTAGCATTCCTTTCCTGGGGAGATATGTATGCAAGTAGCTTTCATGGACATTTATTGAAGCATGCAACTCGCTTACTCCGGTTTTATGACAATAGTTTTAAAGGCATTATTTACAAGTAGTTTTAATGGACTTTTATTGATACATTTGGTAAATGCAAGCAGATTTAATAGTTTTCATTTATAAATGTATCTCGTTTATTTCGTTTTTATGACAATGAGTGTAAATGCAATATACGCAAGTAGTTTTAACGTTCTTTTATTGGACATGCAACTGGCGTACTTAGTTTTTATATCAAACTTTGTTAAAACAATTCTATTGGTAAATAGCCATACGCTAATGTTCTCTGTAAAGTAACCAACATTGAATGAAGATGGTCTTTTTTTGACCATAACGTTTTAGTGTTATCTAGAAATTTAGATTGTTTTATATTGTACACTAGATTGGTCTTATTCAGTATTTATTTGTCTTATTTTTTGTTTATCATGTTTATTTAATCAGCTATTTATATTTTTTATATATGTTATCGCTCTCGATCCTCATGAAAAGAGGCTGTAAACCTACTGAGGCCATCGAGCTTAAATAAAGTTTATTATTATTATTATTATTATGTTGTACTGTCTTTCCCTCGATACTATTTTATAATGTAGATGATAGCTTTTATCTAATGTTTGAACGATCACATAATTGAAGATTCTCAAGCCCGACCCTAACACAATCGTATGATAATAAGGGAATAAATAGCAGATGAGATCTGACCTTTTCCGCTCTCTATTTGAAATGTTATGTATTAGTCACTCTGCCTTGTCGCTCGTTGTTTTTTTCTTTAGACTACTGTTGTTGATACCTGCTGTATCTATAAACCACATCAGCTGTTGAGGCATATTCTCTATCTTGCTATCGCAATACGGTACGCTTTCCATAATCTACTCTGTCCTCCATGCTTATTTTAAATCTATATTAAACTAGAGCATATAGGCTGTAATCTACTTTCTATGACTAAAAACCTTCTAAGGGTAGATGGATTGTTGTCCATGCAGGTGAACCGTCTGTTGTCTCTATTGATTCTTACATGATGTATATCTCTGTTGATTCTTACATGATGTATAAACTATCTGGAACTACAACTAACGTCTTGTTTTTAATTATATGCAAGCTCGGTCCAAGTTTCAAACTTCTACTACAGTATCCAAAGGTAGCTATTTACAAACATAAGGATAGACAAAGGGATGGGTGATAACACTCCCTAAATTGCTGGAACCGGGGTTTTTTTCGATTTATTTTCTTTCGTCTAAATATGGCCTGTTGACAACAAAATTGGCATTTTCTATTCACCGTCGGTTGTTTGTTTTCGTTGTATATATATTGGTTTGATAAAAACTGACAATATAGAGCACAGTTCCTAGAATATTCTCCAAAACAAAATCATTAAATGAGATAAACCAGCAGACGTGAACTGTGTATTTTCCGGCTTTACTCCGGTTAGACTAATTCCAACATGGCGGCTGTCTTTCAGCTGTCATGTGACCAAGGAAGATTGGCGGGAGTTGGCATAGGGAATTAATCTGTCACGGAACTGCATTTCCCCACCTACTCCTTTTCTTTTTTTATTATGGAAATAAAGTAAACTCATTTTAATGCAATAACCAACTTTTTCAGAGGTTAATTCATTCAATGAATAAAAAATCTTTTTTTCAATGTTTTCATCGTCCAATGAACAAAAAACTAAATTTTTAGTCCAGGGCCAGAGTCAAAACTGGTACCGTGAGACAATTTTTGTCCCAAAGATAAACCGACACACACCTATGAATGGTTAGATGTACTCACAACGCTTCGTTCGCTTCTTTGGTGAACTGGGACGTCAACAGACTTCCGTGTTTATTGGGAAGTTTGTCCAGGCGGTGCTCAATGTTATACAAATAACACATTCGGCGAACCAACTGCTGATCAGTAGAATAAACCAACGCGCAATAATCCCTATCAAGTTCACCAAGTGTAGCTGTTAACAAAGTACGTCTTTTAGATCCAGACACAATGTACTGTTATATTTCTACAGAACAAATCAGGTCGAAGATATTCGCGCTGCTCATAGCATCAATACAAGCGTCAGATACTACATTCAGTAACCAGCCATCGTCCTCAGCAAACCGTGCCCATAATCAAAAAACCTTATTCACCTGACATTAATAACATTAAACTTCAAGTAGGCACAACACGATAATATCAATATTAACACAAGTTCGTTTTTTCTGCACAGAGAATCGCTATAATTTGGTTAATTAACATTTTCTTACCAAATTTTGTAGGCAGTAGTTTGTGACGAGCATTAACATTCAAATTAACAAGACAGAACTTCAAATTTTCTGACTTTCTAAGCTACCTTCTTAATCTGTTTATCTGGCCACCAGACTCGGACAAGAACCATGTAAAATTGATTCTGGTCCGCCGCATTGGAGCCTGAATGGTGTGTTTAATTGCTATGATATACGTGTAGTTGGGCGTAATAAAGTAAGTGCGACAAGCAAGATTGGACTTGACTGTGTGCATGCAAGAGACGGGTCAGTTGTTTCAAAGGGCTGTGCTGATTTAACAGATTTACTTGCTCAAAATGAGTCAACGCATTGTTCACAGCGTGCATGGCCGACCAAAATATAATCAATAGCGCACTTGCACAGTACGTAGTTGAGAGGTTGGCTGGTTGGATCTTGACAGAGGCAAGTTTGTCGATACTATACGCAAGATCGACAGAAATACCCTTCTGCAAGTAAAACACACACTGAGATACCCCATCGGGCAAGAAGTTGCTGAAGACCTCTAAGTAGGTACGTTATTGTTCCAACAGACAACACCTAGTGAATATGTATATGTAAATATTATTATTAACAGGTGCTAGTTAAGCAGTTCCGACTCTCTATACTACTATTCCTCATGATGACATCATTGAATACCTTAATTCATTAATAATATCGGTGTTCAAAAACCTGGTCATCGGTGTGTTAATGTCAGAATTCATAAGGCTTTCTTAAGTCCTAGTGCACCTAAAGGATATCATTCTTGGGATGTTTCTTTGTTTATAGAGTTGTGTAAATTTCTCATTAACAATATCTATATGCACTTCGGCAGTACCATATGCCAACAGCACATAGATATCCCAATGGATACAAATTGTGCTCAAGTTTTGAAAGACCTATATCTGTTCTCGTATGAATACACATATATGCATTAACTGTCTAAAGATAACCATTCCCAAGCCCGTCACCACTCACATACCAAACGCTATAATATAGACGATTTACTAACACTGGACAATCCCTGCATTAGCGACGCTGTGAAGGGTATACACCCCCTTTCACAGGATATGAATAAGACAACTGATAACCCCGAAAGACATCAAATCTGGCCGTATACATTTACAAGAATTATCATAGCTCGCATCGACTCTACGACAACAGAGACGATTGTAAATTTTAACAAAGTACCCATTTCTGGATATCGATGTTCTAGAACGACCTGCACATCGCGTACACATATCTCGCTTGAAATTTTTCGCTAGATCAATTAAGGTCGCAGAATATCTTTGCAGAAACTTGTCATGCAAGGCTATACCATCAAACGACTCCATTTAGAGCGTATCAAATTCTGTGAAAATATCATACACTAACGGTAAAATACGATCGTAGCGTGCAAGATTTCTGGTGCTACGTATCATAAATTCCGGTTAACCTGTTTTAATATCATGTGTTTACATCTCCTGAGATACATACTCTATTAAATGACTTGAAAATTCATTTGGATATAGAAACTGGTCAGTGATAAACGCTTTGCTGATGTCAATAAAAAAACAGTTGAACGCTTCTCTCTTGTAGGAAGCCATCGTGTGCTCTATTGTTTCCATTTCAAACAAATTCGGAACTGATGCTAACTGTCATACGAAATAGATCTTTCGATTATTGACTCGGAAATTCTTTTATGGGCGAAGTCTGAAATGCCGGATATGAAGGCTGCTATTCCCAGAGCGTGCATGTTGCAAAATACTTCCTTGATCCCGAGCTGGCAGATTGATGGTTAGCTAACCAAGTCACGGCCACACCGCTGTTCATCATATTCATTCATCATTCATAACCGTCATTCACACACTCTCAGAAATATTCAGGTAAAAGTCCTGAACTGATCAGGTTGTACATGTATATCCACAACTCAATTTCAGGGATTTTGGCTGAAATTCAGGGCTGATTACCTGAATTTTAGAAAAATGATCCATGAATGAGAGGATTTTCCCTGAAATTCAGGCAAATTTATCACCCTGATTAGTAAGTTCCCGACCCTATTCGGGTACGTAAAATCCCCTAAAATTAAGGTAATTTAGGTTTAATTCATGGATGATATACCTGAATTTCAGGAAATTATCCCTGGGTTTCAGGTAAACTCCCTGAAATTGAGTTCTAGATATGCAACCTGATCTATTCAGGATTATTCCCTGAATATTTCTGAGAGTGTAACCATTTTACTACAATATAGATATAACACTTATGATACTGTCATCTATTTAGGTGTTTATTGACTGAATATTGATTGATGAGGTCTCAATTGTCGACACACAAAAATAGGAAGATACAAGCGTCTAGTTCGTCATTCAATATTCAGCCTTCGTCCGTCAAAATAATGTGCATCCATAATCGGAAAACCTAATTCATAACAGCATTATCATCAAGTACACATTGATTGGCGTTTATATGGTTTCTCCTGTTTATATTTTCCAAAGCGAGGGGCCGTGTTCTTAAGGATTCATAAACGTTGAAAACACTTATTCTAATCATTTGAAATTTTCTAGAGAGACCAATGGATTGTTTGATTTATTGATCGGTTCGTAGACATCTCAAAACACATCCACATTCTGCGGAAGAGCTGCTATATGATTTTTCCTTGCAATATGGTTTTTTGTTTTTTTCGTAAACTACACCTGTCGCGCGACAACACACACTTATAACATGGCTATCCATCAGCCCGTAAATCTGATACCATTGTATCCCCTACCAAGATTATTTTCAGCTTGATTGTGTCACAGAGCCATATTTATTTGTTTTCTGTTACCATTATCCAGGGTGTGATTAAATTATTCCAAGTAAATGACTGAAGGTTGCATGTGAATGAGCTTCATGGGTTGTAGTTTTATTTTTCCCAGTAAAATGGAGTTCAACATCTTACAAATGAAATAATAGCATTATATCGTGAATCAGTTCAATATTCAACTCACAGCCGCAGTTTATTCATCCTCCATATGGAGGACTGCCCGCACCAGCCTTCCGTGAAAATTGGTTCCGTGCAACAAATATTTGAACGGTTTGCTAATAACAACAGCCAAAGAGGGGACGACAGGTTTAGGTTCATCCATTCGTGTATACTTACCAATCTTCGGTCGGTGTTGTGATTCCGATTTATTATTTATGCATATCTGCAATTAATGTTAATTAACCGTCGTATGATAAAGGTCCTTCAATTACTGACTCGACAGTTCTTTTGTGGATGATGCCTATACTGTCAACATGGGCTCTTGGGTAGTACCCAGGCATTTGTGTGATGATTTCGATTCTTGCACATCTTTTTCTGATGTCTCCCAAGGAAACATCTTCTTGTATTAGAGGAAAGGAAAATCAGCCATTTTCAATTTTCTGGCATAATTGTTACCTGTAAATCTAGCTGAATTTGCTGAGGCACTGATAATCTCACAGAATTGAAGGACCAAGTAACTAAACCAGTATCAAATGGGCATCCATCTCTTTATCAGTATTTTATAGTGAAGTTCCTATTCTCAGACCTGTAAGTTCTTGGGTGCCAAAAAAATCCATAATCGAAATACATGTTATGGAATTTTTATAATCGGAATATCTCCTCAATTGTTGTATATCTCTTTTAATGATAAGGTCAATCCATCAAATACGAAGTTGCCACTCTAATCAGGTGTTCTTGTGCAAACCTGTTTAGTCTCAACATGAGGAGAAAACCGTTTTCCATCTTTCTGCTGGACTGACATCACTTGGAATTCACCTTAAATTGTTTCCCAGTGGAGAATCTCAGGATTTATATTATTATTATTGAAAATCATACGTATGGCGCCAAAAACGGTATATCGTCGTAAAATTAATAAACTTAAAACAAATATGGCAAAAAACAAATATTGACGTCATTGCCACGCACTACACACTTTATTAAAATGTAATGTGTCCACAATTTGAGCTTTGTCCGCTAGTCTAGAGGCTCTTTGTCTGTCACAAAGAATCCAAGTGTAGCGTATGAATATCATCTGATATTTTCCTTCACTTATAGAAATTCCTGTCACGATCGAAGAATGAAAACAGGTTCAGCCTGCCGATGCACAACAAATGTCAATTAGTTTCGCTCTCCAGGGGGCATTGTCCTTTTTTCTAAGAATCTCATTTGTGTGACGTTGAGATATTTGTTGACGTTTTAGTTGACATTTACAGCGTTCTTACGTGTTCCAGCATGTTAAGATATACCAAGACTTGAATCCCACAAGCCTAATTTAACTCAAGTAATAATGACGTGCTCTTCAGATTACACTATTAGTCTGAACAAAATAATTGTGAATAGATTGTTCACACGGTTAACTTATTGGAATACTCAGTCTATACCATAACGGAGAGAACTGATGAATTAACATCTGGATTATCTACTGATACAATTCAGCGAAAGCAATCCAGATAGGAAGTCCATTGGCGAAACCATAAACGTAACCTGTGAACAAATTTCAAACCGTTTCGAATTATTATCGGACGGGTGATCGGGTGCTGTATTAGCTGGACCGGTATTCTGGATAATATGAACTGTGGCAATTCTCGTGTCCTGGCACATGTAGGCATCGTCGTGATATGAATTAAAAATTGTTGAAAACGACATTAAATCACTCGCTCACTCACTCCATTTAATATCTGTATTACTCGCTTGAGTGAGTAGTAGGGTTTAACGTCGTTTTCAACATTTTTTCACTCATTTCACGACAGTGCCTACATGTGTCAGAACACGAGATTGTTCACAACTCCTATTATCCTGGACACTGATCAGCCAAGCCAGCACAGCACCCGGTCAGTCATCCAAGTATTGACCGAGCTCAAAGTTTGCCAACTTAGGTGATCTGACGAGAACCCGTGTGTCCAACGTGATACGCCATACTGACCAGCAGCTAGCGATTTCATATTAATATGAATGATAAACTAGTACCAAATCAAATGTAACTTAGCCTCATCATGATAGTGGTGACTCAACTGACGATAATACTCTGCCATGGTTCAGTAATGAACAGTCAGAATGATAATCACAAAGAAAACATGAAGGCTAGCCTGATAATGTTGATACGTCTATTTCTTTGTATTATATGGATAAACTTTATATAGCTTGTAGTTTGCTGAGCTAATTTGCTGAGCATTTGTCGACCACTGAATCAGCGGAACTGCAACAACATTCAATGAATCGATAATCTTACTGAAAAACTGTTATTATCATAAGAAATGAAAATTTAAATGAAATTTGACCCAAATTGTTTGGGTCCGTCACGCCTATATCCAAAAATATCTGATGAATTTGACCCAGTTCTTCTGTCAGTGTACTCTCTGAAAAATGGATGAGGGATTTGGATGAAATATTTCGTTTATTACTCTTCTTCTTTGAGTTATGCAATATATACTAAATAAAAGACAATATCCATTACCGTGCAAGAACTCAATTTTAAAGGCTACTGAAGGCAAGGCAATAATTTCGTATTAGCTGATTGCACTACTGCATACCTCAATACATATGCAGGACACTGCGATCATTGATATGTTCGAGCGATGTAATATTTGGATCGAACATTAATCTGTATTGACTGGTGGTCATCTGTTACTGTGGGCGCCGCCGTGTGCGCCATACATACAATGTATCATTTTCAGATGTAAGCCGTAAACGCTGCCAGTCAGCTGCTTAAATACACAGTGGTTGAATCGACCCAACCGTTTACCTGAGTAAGTCAGAAATATGAGTGAAACCTGCACATCATAATTAAATTATTTATGTTGAACCTCTACAGATAATTAAAGTCCCCAGAATTACACAAAGAACTAGGTACAGTCGATCGAATACTATCGAGGAGGCATCCCCTTTGTATGTTAAGTGAAGGAAACATTTATTATTTGTGAAGGCCCCTATAGGCGAATCAGCACGAAAATATCCCCAAAAGATAACTTGAGAGAAGGTACCCACATACCAAATTTGAAAAGAATCCATTCAGGTCTTCAACAGTTACTGTCCGGAAATGCAATTGTACCTCGACCCACAGGTGTCGCCACGTATAGGCAGATAGGTATAAAAAACAATCCCAATCAAGAACTGGAGGCGAGATCCCTTGACATTGATATTGGATACATAAGCACTGTATATCAGGGTCGGGCGAGGGCTAGTTCTGGAGAAAGAGGGTGGAGCTCGCCGCCCTGGGGGTGGGGACATGCTCTCCTCGAGAGTAGTGTTAGGTGTGCTGACATGATGGTCATAGAAAGCTCCCTGAACATGAAACAACCACACTCACAATTGCATGCCATCATCTGTCAGTCTGAAGAACCACAAGGATGACTTCAATTCAGGAAATTGATCATATGCACGGTGTGCACACAAACTTTAGGAATTAATACAGTAAGATACATGTGTGGACACAAAAGGTTGGGTAAATCACATGTGGAATTAAATGGTGTCCTTCATTTAAGGCGACACGAAATTTAAAACTAAACAGGGTTCGATACTGCGGGGATTCCCCCGCCAGTCATTTCATATTATACTTCTGAAATAAAATATGGTTCGTGCAAATTACAAGCGTCTAGTCCGTCATTCATAATTCAGCCGTCGTCCATTAAAGAATATCCGCGTCCATAATCCAAAGACCTATTCCATATCCATATGACAGTATTAGCACCAAATTCAAAAAAGACAATCATAGTATACATAAACATAGGCTAGTTTCCTGCAAGAGAGAAGCGGTCAACAGTTTTCGATGACGCCGATAAGACATCATGATGTTCCAAAAATATAATATCGCTGATCAGTATTCTTAATCCATAATAATCGTTCTAAAGTCGTTATCTAGAGAATGGTGTATATCAGTCACGCTCAGTCACATAAGGCATGTCTAGGGATGCCTAATTATATAATACACAATCGTTATGCGCATTTGAATTTTCTCTGAAACCTGAAGAACTTTGCGCTTGACTGGAACGTAAGACCACCGGGTATTATTTTACCTTGACCCTACTAATGACGAATACAATAGATATTTAGATACAATTATTTTTTAGAAATCTGCCCCTAGGCGAATAATGAAAGTCCAGGACGACTTAAATGTACATCCGTTATAAGTTCGAGATAATTGACCAGTTCTTTCAAGGCCAGAAAACAATACTCCAGGTATTGTAGAAACTTGCCCAACAAGTCACAGTTCAGCAATACATATATGATGATGATTATCATAGAGGCTGTTATTTTCAAATTATTGAACCCCTTAAGAAGGATAGTTATTTTACTGCATGTATGGATAAAGCCACATGAGTTACAGAGTTCTAAGATAATTTTTATGGATTTTATTTCAGTGCAGAACACTATGCAATCAGTGACTTCTCGTTTGGAAGATGTGCGACATATATATCGAAAACAAAACATTTTGATGCAATGTATAACAGTATTGTGGAGACATTATTCTTGAGATTTTCGGCTCAATTTGAGTGTCCCGACATATTTGTACCTGGGGGACTAATTTCGGGTCAGATCGAAATCAAGAACTTATGCTTCGGTGACAACTTAATATATAGTCGGGCGTTGTGCAAATGGGTTCTCGTCTTTTTGGGATGCAAGGCACGACGTCGGGGATTTCAGATTAATCCTCTAGACCGTCTTCGGTAAATTGCCATTTCTCGAGAAGCCCTCCTCAGAGGTTTCCCAGAAATTAGTTCCCATGGACCGAATGTCAAATTTCGCCACAAAGACGTGGCGGGTGACAATGCTTTCTCATGGTCCCCTAATAAATTGGCCTTTCTCAAGTAGATTCGGCTGATATGCCTATAATTAAGTGGAGCAAATAGAAAAAGCAAAATTCCCGGACATGTGGACCGTTTTATCGATTTCTTCTTATTTGTTGAAGGCAAACTGTTCTCGGTTTATATTGGATGAACGTGACAGATACGAAACTGATCCCCCAATGGGTTAATCATGAAGACAGAAGGTAACGAGGAACTGTTTTGTTTAATACCACACGTACGGCGATAATTGTACTTTTTCTAGTACCCCACTTTGTGAAACACTGTTATACGATCGCAACGACACTTCAGGCTTTGGCTAAGGTTCAATTCATTCCTTTCCAAAAATTGCAAATGAAGAATTTAATTTGAGTGAAACAATATTTGCCAATGATCATGACGTCGTGTCACTTCCAAGAAACAGGCATGTAAATGCTGGTCACATATTGGATGTTGTATCACACATAATATTCTCTGACAACAAATGATATCATTACCGGAGTGATTTTAACATCCATTGTAATTGAAAGTAGTGGGAAAAGGAGTCTCACAGCTCACAGTAGCAGGATCAGGAGGAAGGAAGTGGCGTCATCACGAGTAGGGTCAAGATATATATATTGAGTCAAGAGAGGAGCAAACGTGTCAAGTGTGAAGCAAAGGAGTCAAGGGAGAAGCAGAAAGGTCACAGGTGGAGAAAGAGGTGTCAAGTGTTGAGCAGAGGGGCCAAGGGAGGGGAAGAATGTCCAAGGGAGGAACTGAAAAGGACAAAGAAGCAGAAGAGCCCAGGAATTATTTGTAAAGAATCATACATCATGCTTGATCACGTGAGAGAAGGATTCTGCATAACCGTTCTATTCCCATCACCATACCAGTACGAACTTATACAATGCAATAAGTCATCTGTATATTATTGAGAGGAAGACAATAAAAGGATATAACATTTATTTTTTGATTTTGTAGACCACAACACCAATGCGCGCCTAAGCTATGTAATATTCGATCTATCGTATTCAAATATATTAAGACAAAGACAATTAATTGAACACACGTGCGGTACAAAGGACGTCATCAAATTGATGTAAGCTTATAGTAAGCTTCGACCATAATCCAAAGACCTAATTCATATAATAGCAGTAGCACCAAATTAATAGAATAAATCATACATGTAGTTAAAAGGATGAATATAGCGACGATATTGAATAGAGAAGCAGTATTGTTTGAATCAAAGCTATGATGAAGATGAATCAGGTGAAATGGTAAAGCAAGGCTATATTCCAGCAATAGCTCTACAATTATGTGATTCATTGTCGTGATTACGCTGATAAACAGCTTGTATCACTGACGTACCTGCTCTCCTTGTTCCCCCCGCTGATTCACATCGCCAAGTTCGCGCCTCTTGGCCGTAAAGGGGCGCTCTGCATAGGCCAACCACCAATGACCAATGAAAAACACTCTTACGGAAGAGTCTTGGCAGTATGAGTTGTCTACCTTTTCAAACGTTCATATGTCGTTAACGGCAAAACCGATCAATAAACGGACGGCAAAACAGCTCTAATTACGTTAATTTCTGAGTTAAGAGTGAACAGATGTTTGGATAACTTCCTCCATTGTTTAGTAAGGTTCGTCAACTGATTGCAAACATTTGTTCACTGATATCTTCAAATAATTAACAAATAAATCCCTGTAAATGTTATTAATATCCCACTGATAAGACCATGCTTTATCGTCATGAGTATATCAGGAGATCAAGCTGCATAGAATAGTAACGTGAAAACACGTTCAATTGTTTCAGATTTTGAATTGAATCGCCAATCGTGGTTAGTATGAGGAATCTGGTTATCTCCGAGCTATTACGGCACAGCGATTGGGTAACCAGATAAAGGGCCCCCTTACGGCCAAGAGGCGCGAACTTGGCGATGTGAATCAGCGGGGGAACAAGGAGAGAAGGGACGCCAGTGATACAAGCTGAATAGTATGAGCGTATGTCGTGATAAGCTAAATAATTATATGCATAACGAAATTTTGAATACATTCAGCTTCGAAACGAAAATAGAATATGGGGAATCCATTTAATGAAAATATTGGACAGGGAATAAAACTCTTTCAAGAAATTAATGACTGGGGAATATGTGTCAGTGATAGTTCAGATATACAAATGAAAAAAGTAAAAATACTTTTAACAATAAATAAAGTAAGTTGTGATTATTCAAAACAATTTTAAATGTATATACTGTATATCGAGTTTGCATTCTTTTCTATATGTTGTTTACTATTAGCAGCAACGTTTGCTTTCTTCCTATATTTAAATTGGAAAGGGTGGAATTATATAAGCTCATTTCCGGTTTGCTGACTTCATTTCTACGTCACAGTTGTGTTTAATTAATTGTCCCTATCTTTATAAGATAAGGTAATGGATATTGTAATATGTTAATACCATCCAGGTAAACACATAATGCACATGTTTATATAGTATACATTCGCACTGGCATGGTGATTGAAATATGATGTTTATGATGAATCTCTCTCTCATGTGATCAAATATCTTACAGGATACTTTACCAATAATCAGGTGACTTTACCACTCTACCAATAATCATTCTGACTGATCGAATCATTGAATTTCAACCGGTTTTACTACCGAACCTGCATCTGGTTAGCTCATCCCTTGGCTTCTTTCTGCTTCTCCCTCGACCCTTCTGGGCTCCTCTGAGCTGAGGGACTCACTGTTTACTACTATTGAAATAAAAAACGAAGCCAGCTTATAGATTCATTAGCAAAAATGTTCTACCTGGCTAAGTCTTGCTGACAAACGGATATATGCATGTTGGTAAATTAGATAGGCGGGCCTGAATTTATCTACGTGAAAATTATTCTGTCGACGATTGAACCTGGGCTTGAGACGATTTGACATTCTTTGAGGCAGTTTGTCTTCGACGAATCTGGGTTGAAGAAGTTTCCTTTTTCCAAATATCCTGAAATGTTTGCTGACACTGTATCGAGATAAAACCATGAAAATGTTTCCTCACAAATAACCACCATGGTGACCGCATTCCCAATTACGATGTTAAAAATTCTGACATGATTTATTTAGTTTGAACACATTGCTACCGGTTAAAGCGTTTTACGTTCACACACCATTCTTCCAACGTGTCAGAAATAACATATGTTGTACGACGAATTATTCTATGGTGTAAACTGACGAGTACAGGCAAAAATCGTTTCGCGGCAGAATCAGGTGCTAGACTCATTCTGACTGCAACATGTGTTGACCTCTGAATTGAAAATTCAGTCCATGATCAACCTGGTGTCATGTGATCTGGTTGTGTCATGTGATCTGGTTGTGACTGCAGGACCATCATGATTTTCAGAATCATTGAAAAAATTACCGCGTTCTTTTTCTTCAAGAAATTAGATTGTCTATTCACATTTACAAAGACTTGACTACAGACAACCGGGTATATTACAACACATATAAGGGAATAGGGAAGAGGTGCCGACATACTGACAGAGCCACATGACTTTACAGAATAGTCTTCCGGTTAACCTATTCTAAAGCACATACCAAGAATCTAACGATTCGTGATATGTGTTGGATCTCAGGTACGCTTTTATTGTACCTGTTCATGTGGCAACTTGGATGATATGATCACACGGCCCCTAGCACCGGCATAAGCGGTATTAGATACAAATCTAGAGAGCTATGATGGAAATGCTATAACCCATCTGAGCACTGTGTGTAATAAAGGAACAGTCACAAGTAAATTGCGACACTGAGATACATTACACTCAAAGATTACGCAAGGTTTCTACAGTCTATAAACATATAGGAAATGAATCATGATACAGTCCAACAATTGATGAGGTTCAATATCCTTGATTATGGGTGTTAGCTTGGCTTGCTCTAGTGATATACTTTCCAGGTGAATGGCCTTTAGGGTAATGTATTTACAAAATGGACAGCTGTTCTCTTCAATGTCACAGTTGCGCGAACTTATTGAGTGATAGAGCGAAACACTTAGTCGCTCTAGTTCCTCTAAATCCTGGGTACATCATGAAATGTTAGAACAAACAAATAGCTATCGCATCATGTCGTACCTATCGATGTCGGTACAGTATAAGCACTTGTATCCGTTGAATACCTGTCCGACTCGGTATAGACTGGTCTATAAGCTTTCGAATTAAACGCTGCATTGAAAGGGTGATGAAAAACGATGCAGGAGTAATGACAGAAATTCATATTACCGCACAAACAAATATGCTGACTGCATATTTCTAAAAGCACCACACGAGCCAAAGGTGCTCCCTGTCACGATTTGTATCCCAGCCACGATTTTATTGTAGCTGTTCATGTGAACAGTATTGAATGGCGTGGCCACACGGTCCCTAGCACCGGCTTAAGCGGAATAATACAAATATTTAAGAAGGCTGATGTAGTAAACCTATAAAGTCATCTGTTGAAAAGTGATTAACTATGTGACCACCAGATAGAAAAATCGCCCCAAACGATGGAGTATTTATTGAATGCAAGTTTGTATACAGAACAAATACCCGGAGAAGCCCGACGCTGGCCAAGCGCTTCATTCTTCATCATGTTTGCAGATCACAAAACTACAGCCACTCTGATTTCTACGGGAACGAAACATCCACCAGCAGAATCTCACCATGTATAGGCAACAATTAAAGGCAACATTAAAAGGGTGGAGGGGAACGATTCCGGCGTATTGATAAGAAGTCATATGAGCCCAAAGACAAATATACTGTCTGCATATTTCTAAAAAAAACACAGTAATAAAAGGTGTTTCTTGTGATGAGTTGTCAGTGCCAACTGCTATGGAAGCCGGATGCGGCCAATCTCGTCTTTTCGTTTTTTCGCCTTTCATAACGCGAAAAAAAACGAGATCGGGTCGGATCTCGTGTTCTCGTTTTTTTCGCTTTTTGATAACGCGAGAAAACGAAAAAACGCGGCGAAAAGACGAGATTTCTGGCCCTCGTTTTCTCGTCTTTTCGCCTCGCATTCTCGTCTTTTCGCCTTGCAATCTCGTGTTTCGTGCCGCGCGTTATCAAAACACGAGAAAACGAGAAAACGAAAAGACGAGAAAAAGGCAAAATCTCGCGAAATTTGACACAATCTCGTCTTTTCGTTTTTTCGCGCCGCACGTTATCAAAGGCGAAAAAAAGAAAATACGAGATTGCCCGCATCCGGCTTCCATAAACTGCAGCAATGTGGAACTCACAAGTCCTATTCACAGAGTTAGACGTCAGATTAGACATCATTATTTCGATGAGGAAGATCGTTATATTATACCAGGATAACTTGGACCAACAACCGACAGAAATATACAACCCCATGAAATACTGGATTTACTGGACACGGGTAAAATACTTCAGCCACGTTACATTCAAGGAAAACCCGACTATGTTGGCAAATCACA
The DNA here is from genome assembly GCA_036873755.1 of Hanleya hanleyi. NCBI lineage: Eukaryota > Metazoa > Mollusca > Polyplacophora > Lepidopleurida > Hanleyidae > Hanleya > Hanleya hanleyi. The sequence goes on along the minus strand of JAVTVY010040953.1, from coordinate 118,448 downwards.
TGCTCATTTCGTGATGTGAATCGCGGAAATTTACTGGAACTGGTTGGGTTGAAATAAAAGCGAAAGACTTACCTTGATTTGTGTTCAGTTGAAATGAAGTTAAGAGCAATTGCCCACTATACATCTGTCGTTAGTTTTGTAATGACGAATAGTTCTCCTCACCTGCGGTTCAGCTAAACAACTCGACCGATTGATCTAGACATGAGTGTTCCGTTCTGATAACTCGCACCAGCTGTTGAAAGACACATTCGATTTTGTTGTCGTATTGTAGTTCATGCTTTGTGGCCGACTTTTCCTCTACGTAACAATCTAATTTTATGTCAAAATTCCAAATAAAAATAGCTGTGTAGATAACAAGCTTCTGCTGAAGATTCTTCAACACGAATTGTGATCGTGCATGGCAAAGATCAATACTGCCAAATGTATTTCGCAGATCGCCGGATAAGAAATACCAAAGGCGTTGGTATTGTGGAAACCGCCTTTGGAACCGATTCGATTACGTTTGCTGTTCCCTACGTGTAGATGTTTGCTCACTGCAGAGATATTTCGTTTGTTCTCCCGGACACGCCAGTGTAGGAAAAGCGTTAATAAAGGCCCACGTGAGTTGAATCCAGTAGTCAGTGATTCACTGTCGCACAGGTAGCTAAACTGTAGCTTGGCGTTCACCCCAGAATACATATTATTGTCCAGAACGTGAACCTCTCCCAGGCATTTTTAACCCTTTATTAACACTGATAGTTTCATTGGAGAGATTATAATGTCCGCACATTTTCCTTGAACAATCAACTATCCACTATACGGCTATTAAAACATCTTGGGCCGAGTGTCTGATAAATAACCCTTGGAAACCAAGAACATACACATCTTCTTGCCATCTTCAAGAATTAAACGAATTGATGGAAACATATTGCATAAAGTGTTGTTTACCAGTACCTCGATGTCCTCGACCAGGTGTCGGGACATTTCGACACAAAGTAACAGGTAGGACATTTCGACAACTTTATTTATGTTAGGTCAAATTGTTGCAATTATAAATTTTATAACTGTATTCAAATTGGAGCGATAGGCAAGAGGTGGGAAAATTTACGACGTCAAGATATAAGATATACACAAACTATAGGGCTACCAAGATTACTTTCTTGTAGTGATCGTCAAAGTGTCAAATTCAGCCACATATGACCAGTGAGCTGAACTCAAGACAAAACAAATACATATGCATGATACCTAGACACCATTTATGTCCATTGAAAATCAGGAACGAATGTGTGTAACAGCACAGTTCAATATGATTATTATATATCGGATTACGGATTATTATAGGAGCAACACGGACTGTACTTTTGGAGACTTGGGCATAAAATTTCAATAAATATCGCCAAATACATGGCAGTGAAAAATGAGCAGCGGATTTGAAAATAATTAGCTCTTTTGATTCAAATATTGTAAATATTTCCATTGGCGCTGATAAATATGCATCGAACTTGGATGTACCGCCCGGTATCTAGCCCCTTGTCCACCGACGACATGATAAATCTCTTGCAGTATATGTCCAGGTAAAACAAAACACCACATGCTTGAGAAATGCACTGTGCCTTTCAATCTATTATGACCCTTCTTGCTCAAAATAAATCCGCTCGGTTGTACAAGGGTCAAGCCCTCACATCGGAGACTGTAGTTTGGCCTATTCTTGAATCCAACCAATCTGGGCACTCTCCAAAGCAAATCTATCAAATCTTTTTTTTTCTTCAAAATTTGTGCATTCTCATCGTGCAAAATAAACAGTCAAACAAACTCGAAACCCATCTAAATCAAAACTATGGCAGGAAACCGTTACGTCAAACAAAAACCTGGAAACATAGAAAAGATTCTGTGGGCTGAGAGTAAGCACAAAATTAACATTCAGACCAGACGACAAGACAAACCCACTATACCACTGGACCAACGTTCTTGTCGTTTCTGTTGGGACACTTAGTGTTAGAAGATTACTTCTAGACATCTGAAACGTGTACCTGGCGTTTGGGTCACTATCCTCTGATGATCAATTGCTATGTGTAACACAATATGTGCAACACAATCGGTTCATATATGTATACGCAAGGAAACCCCGACATATTATCCAATGACACCTTGTAATATATTCACTACACGAGTCACCCCGTGGTGTATTTCGAATACAGCATATGGTGTATTTGAAATACACCACAGCTGACCACTTTTCCCTGGATTAGGTCAAAAGAGGCGAAGCTCCACACTCAAGCTCGGATGATCATTGGACAAAACAGTTAAATGATAGACACTGGACACTGTATGTCAAATATTGGCGCGATATTGCCAGTAGTTGGCATACAGTGTCTCGTGTGATCATGTAACTATTACATAGCAGTTCGAACGGCAATTTCGGTATAATATTCAGATTTGTACGACCTTTCTTGATATTAAGTTTATGTTTGTATTATATTGATGATTCTGTTGTTGCACTACCCTATGTGTGTATGGAAATAAAATTGAACTATGTTGCGTTGTCTCTACATTCAGGCACCGCTCTAGAATACCTCTGTCTGCCCCAATAGGGGATTAACACACAATGCATGAGTAGGAATATATCACTGATGTTTTCCTAGTTGCATAGCAATTCATGTCATGACCGAAGAATAAAAAGTTATTGTACCTGTCAATGCGCAGTAAATAGCAGTTTCTTCGCCATGTGGGCATTTTTTGTTCTGATACTCTCAATAATGTTATTGTGTGTGGAGAGGAGATATTTAAGGGTTTACATCCGACATCCGTTAGGGTTTACATACCTCATCCAAATTTTTGATTGCTTTTGACTCTGTATGAAAGACATACACGTGGTAATTTAGTACAAAACAAATACAGATACAGATACGAATCTAGCCATAAAATGTATTGGACTTGACAAATAAATCTGTCACGAAACGTTTTCCGTCTTGGAGCGGCTGTTCGCCTCCTGCCTCATAAAAAAACAGTGTTACCTGGTTTGCAGTGCAGTCTATTTATTTTTCTAAGCGAGCAAGTGCAACTTCACAATGAACTTTTTGGATTTCTATGTTGTTTTATGACAAAAACGTATCTACAAATGTCACATCATATCCGGAATAAAAGGGCCACTGACCATGTTTGCCCAGTGCCACGAACAATATACGTTCAGTCCCATTGATCATGTATGCCAAGCTCCATTGACCATATATGCCCAGCTCCATTGATCATATTTGTGAAGCCCAATTGACCATGAATTCCCAGCTAGAATCACTCTGACCGCAACATGTAATGACCTCTGAATTGGAACTTCTAATTCATGATAAATATGATGCCATAGTCATTTTTGGAATCATTGAAAACTGTTTGCTGCCCTTGTTCTTCAATAAAATAGATTGTATATTCACATTAACCCTATCTGGCCTGGGCGATTTGGGGTGTACCGTGCAGCCGGGGGGAGGGGGGGGGGGCGGAAAGAGCCTCTCCTAAATATTTTCGCTATGGCTAAGGCTAGAAGGCTGAAACTTACCACACTATATCTTTGGGTCAAGCTCTACAAGAAAATGTAAAAAAATCCAAGATGACCGCCATGATGACGTCCCTGTGACGTCATTTTCAAAAAAGACCATTTTTGGACGATTTTTGGTCAAAATCTTCGATTTTTTTTGTTTTTGTGTTTTCTTCGCAAAAACTACATGATAAATTAGTAAACAATAATCTGATATGAAATAAAATAAGTGTTACCCACTTTTCTATACAGAAAAGCAAAAATTTTGAAGAAATATGATTTACGAAATCTTCATTTTTTCAGATACCCTACATGACCGCCATTTTGAATTTACAGTTATGCAAATAGACTCAAAATGACCCCAATATGATAACCTATAACTTCACGAAGTTTCAGCTCTCCATCTTTTGGCGTTCCGAAGATATCGCAGAAAGTTTGGTAGGAGGCATTTCCCCCCCCCCCCCCTTCCCCCCCGGACTGGTAGGGATAATGGGGGAAGGGAGGGGGGAACCAGGGGTGTTTTTTGGTGATGCTAAGACATATGGTTTCAGTAAAATGCATAGAATTGCGTTGAATCAACATGCTGAATTATTGTGTATTTTTTAAAGAAATATGGCGAAAACATCACTTTTCTGGTACACCCATGGCCGCCATTTTGATTTTACCCATGATCCTGTGCTCGGGGGGGTCATCCAAATAGGCTCAAAATGACCCCAATATGATAATCGGAAAAGTCACGGAGTTTCAGCTCGCAATTTTTTGTCGTTTCGGAGCAAAAAACTAACGGGGGGGGGGCGGCGGAAAGTGCCCCCCCCCCCAAGGCCAGGTAGGGTTAACGTGAACGTTGCTGCAGAGAACCGGGGATAGGAGATATTTGAGCATCGTGTAATAAACGAACAGTCGCAAGTAAAGCTCGAATCTGAGATACATTACACTCAATGAAACGACTTGGAAAATCACGAAAACGAACTTACCTGATCTCTGTCAATTCCGCATACAACACACGTGCTACCAGCGATATCCAGTTACGCAATTATTCCATAGTCCATAAACATCTATAGGAGAATCACCATACTGTGACTACTATTATGGAGTTTCAATTTTCGTGATTATGGTCGTTAGCTTAGCTTGCTCTAGTAATATGCTTTCCAGGTGGATGGTCTCTAGAGTAATATATTTACAAAATGGACAGCTGTTATCTACAATGTCACAGTTGCGCGAACGAATTGAGCGATAGAGCCAATCACTTAGTCGCGCTAGTTCCTCTACATCATGGATATATTATGAAGTGATGGTGCATGTTAGAACAAACAAATATCTATCGCATCTCGTACACTGCATATTGATGTTGGTATATTGTTTATTCACTTGTATCAATCGAATACCTGTTGGGTTCCGTAGGCAGGTCTTTATGCCCTCGAACACTCTTAAAACGCAAATGTTACATTTAACATCTAGAGGGTTGGAGGAGGGAAAACATTCAGAAAGTGTTATTTCACCACTTTAAAGTGTTGGATGCAACGGCTTAAAATGTCGCATTTAACACTTAAAAGTGGTGAATACAACACTTTCTAAATGCTTTCCCTCCTCCAACTCTCTAGATGTTAAATCTAACATTTGCGTTTTGAGAGTGAATAAGCGACATCGCAATCTCAGAAGTACCGTATATTACCGCATATTCATGCCAGGCGCGAGATCCGTTTTTTTCACGAGAGCCAGCAACGCTGCCATCTCGGAACGTTTACTTGCGCTAAAATGCTAAATAATACTATAACATCTATTTCGCGAATTTCTTGAAGTGTTAAACAGGCACTCGAAAAAAATACCCTGGCGTTGCTGGCTCTCGTGATAAAAACGCATGTGCCTGAACCTGCCTTTCCGTCTCGCGCCTGACACGAATATGCGGTAATATGCGGTACTTCTGGGATTACGATGTGGCTTATTCAAAATGAATAGAGCGGACAGTTTTATCTGTACGATCCATGGCCAGTGCAAATATGGATCTCACTGGTCATCTCGTATCAAATAAACCTTGGATTGGATACCACTATTTCTCGGAGGAATATTGTTATATTATACCGGGACAACTTGGACCAACAACCGACAGAAGTAAGGAACGTAAAGAAACACCGGCTGTGCTGAACATTTAAGGAAAAGCCGACCATATTAGCAAATCACATACTCGTTTCGTGATGTGAATCGCGGAACTTAACGGGAACTGGGGATCGTCCGACTTGTCTGCCCGACTTTAGATGTTGGGTGTGCTTCAAAATTATCAGCACTGATATCGTTCATCTATTGCCTGAATGAGATATGTTAAGACATGGCAGTGTATCCGCTGATCCTATCTCAATATGAAGATATAGTCTGTTAAGTAATCTGCATTACCCAACACGCCGTCTTGCACGGAACCTTATATTGGCAAGCGAATGATTGAGTTATGTAGATGTCACGAAAGAACGAGAGCATGGTGAGGCTAAAAAAACCCCAACAAAATACGGTTACATTATCATTGTCCGCGTTAACATAACTATGCTCGTCAAAACTGTCAAGTAATCAGCAAATACTAAATATATGAACTATGGGTTTGCAGGGCCCTGTATTCCATAATGCAGAGCCAACATAACATATATCATATATATGAAAATCATTGATCATGGATCAAATTGATCAAATGACTTACCGGTATCTTCCTTCGTCTTCTGAAATCGACTGGCCTGTAATTTCCCAGCATATATCCGTCGTTAGTATTGTAATGACGAATAGTTCCCCATACCTGTTGTTGAAGTAAATAAATCGACGGATTGATCTGGATATGAGTGTTCCGCTCTGATAACCCATACCTTGCAGCTGTTGAAAGAAAATTTCGATTTTGTTGGCGCATTGTAGTTCCTGCTCTGTAGTGGACTTTGTCCTCTACGTAACAAGCTAAATTTGTATCAAAACTACAAGGGAAAATAGATGTGTACACAACTAGCTTTTGGTGAAGATTGTCTAATGCCAGCCACCAAATCTAAACAATTTACCCATGCAGTTCCATTTACTCTTCGCAGATGATTTAGTATTTTTTCCTGGAAGTCCGACTGGATTGCACAGGTCCCTCGAAACAGCTCTGATTAATTTCTCCATGGCCAACGTCTTGCCACTAAACGTAGAAAAGTCCAAAATTATAGTTTTCTTCAAAAGAATCAGCATGAAACACGTTTTCCTCTGAGAATTATTTGTTTGAAATTGTTCGCAGTTGCAAATATTTAGGCATAATTATCGAAAAGGAGTACTCTAAGGACCTAACTTCATTCATAATCTATACCAATATATTTTTTAATCAGACCCCATCCATTACTATTAGCATTCAGTATGATAACTAAACCCATCCTGCTATATGACAGGGGAGATATGAAGAGCTGCTTTGAAATCGATTGATCCTTTTGATATCAAATATTGTAAATATGTCCTGGGCGCTGGCAAATATGCATCCAACTTGGCTGTACGAGCTGCATGAGCTCGGTAGTTATCACACTGTAGACGACATAATGATTTCATCAAGTAAAGTCCAGGTAAAGCAATATACCATATGCTCGAGTACTGCACTATACCTTTCAATCTATATTTAGATCCATCTTGCTCAAAATAAATTATGTTGGTTGCAGAGGGTTCAGGCCCTCACCTCGGAGATTTTATGGAATCCAGCCATTATCGGGCATTGAAGGCCGAATCAATCTAATAAATCATTTTCAAAAATGTTGTTCATCATCAGCAGGCAAAATAAACCATCAAGTAAACACGAAACATGCATCTAAACCAAGACTATGTCATGAAACCGTTAATTCACATGAAACTATGTCATGAAACCGTTCATTCTTTAGCTCTACAACATACAAGCGATATCATTCATGGGATGTTTCTTTGTTCATAGAGTTGCTTGAATTTCTCATTAAAAATAGCTATGTGAAATTTGGCAACACAATATATCAACAGCATATAGGTATTCCAAAAGGTACTAATTGTGCACCCCTATTGGCTGACCTATATCTGTTCTCTTATGAATATGACTATATGCAGGCGCTTTCAAAAACCGATCCATTCAAAGCCCGTTCCTTCTCATTCACCAACCGCTATATAGACGATCTTCTCGCTGTGGATAATCGCTATATAAATGACGCAGTGAAGGATATATATCCACCTTCACTGGATTTGAAGGAAACTACAGATAACACTACAGGCACATCGTATTTAGACCTATATCTCTATAAAAATGAAGCGGACCTTCTCCCTCGTCGACTGTATGACAAAAGAGATGATTACAATTTCGACATCGTAAACTATCGCTTTCTGGGCAGTAATATTCCAGTGGGACCTGCATATGGCGTATACATATCACGCCTAGTAGCATTTGCTAGATCCTGTGTTAAATTTGATGATTTTAATCAACGTCACAAAACATTGTTGCAGAAACTTATAAAACAGGGCTACACCACTAAACGCCTCCACTCAAAGTTTCTCAAATTTGGCGATACATATCGCATGCTGATAGCAAAATACGAGCGTAGCGTGCAAGATCTATGGCGTTACGTTTCGTAACTTGTGTCTAATTCCGCATAACCCGGGGCTAGGGACCGTATGAACCCATGTACTTTAAAATCCTCATGGTACTCATACATGTATGAACAGTCACAATCAAAGCGTGACTGGGATACATCAGTCTTTAGATGACGACTTTACAACGAATATTATGGATTAAGAATACTGATCAGCGATACGGATTTGATATTTTTGGAACATCATGATGTCTTGCCGGCATCATTGAAAACTGTTGACCGCTTCTCTCTTGCAGGAAACAAGCCTATGTTTATGTATACCATGATTGTCTTTTTGAATTTGGTGCTAATACTGTCATATGGAATATGGAATAGGTATTTGGATTATGGACGCGGATATTCTAATGGACGACGGCTGAATTATGAATGGCGGACCAGACGCTTGTAACAGAAGAAACTGGAAATCTAGAAAAAGCTTCTGTCGGCTCAGATTAAAGAAAAAACAACCCTTAACATTGAGACCGGACAACACTGTAAACCCGGTCAATGTACCACTGGACCAACGTCGATGTCGTTTCTGTTCGGACGATACTGTGGAGAGTGATGCTCATTTCTTACTTCGCTGATCCCATTATACAGTCCTTAGACAAAGAGTACTTCTAGACCACAGTATCATGTATCTACAGTTTGTGGCACTATCATCTAATGTTTAATTCCATGTTATAATGTCAAATAACTGTCCACCTCGGTGTAGCACAAACTGTTCATATGCGTATCAGTTTTTTATCTGTACAAGGTATTAAACCCCCGTCATTTTATCATATTGAACGGTAATTCCGGTATTATATACAGATTTGAACGGTTTTCCTGATATTACTTATATGTTCGTATTGTATGGAGCATTCTGTTGTTGCAATGCCAGTATGAGTATATTCAAATAAACCTGAGCTATATTGCCCACGTTAAGTTATGCTGTGTCTATATTCAGATACCGCTCCATTGGTCTGAGGTATCTCTGTCTCTGCTCCAACTGGGTTAACAATAACACACATTGCATGAGTAGGAATATATCTCCCGATGTTCCCATAGTCACATAGCAATTACTGTCACGACCGAAGAATAAAAACATATTGTACCTGTCGATGCACAGTAAATATCAATTTGTTCGCTCTCATGTGGCCATTTTTTTCTTCTTCTATTCTCCCTATAATCCTGCTGTTGTGGAATCTAAATATTAAAGGGGTATACAACCGACAGGGATGTATTTTTTGTGTGACGCTGGAACGTCTTTCATGCCCAGTCAACACCCCAAGATTGCAAAGCAATCGAGGGGTTTTGACGAGGTATAAAATATGTCTCCGCGGTAAATTAGTACACAATAAATACTGATATGAAGGTTTCTAGTCCAATTCTAACCAGAAAATGTATTGAACTTTACAATAAATCTGTTTGAAAAAGGTGAATCGACTGTTATCCTCGCCTCCCGTCACACTACCAGCGTTGCCTGAATTGCACGCGCAGTGCTGGCGTCGATTTATTTACTTTTGCAAGCCAGCAAGTGCATGCGAATAAAACCAGCATGAAGAGCAATTATAATATACTGCCTGGATTTCTATGGAAGTATTATAACAAAAACGTATTTAATATCCAAATGCAGTACGTTTATGAGTTTATGAATTATACAATGAAATAGCAAACAGTCAAATCAAACAATATTTACAGGAATCTCCGCGGATTTCCTTTCATCATATTTAGGCGGTGAAACTACAATATTTTACGCCATTTTTGAAGTCAATTAATCCATGATTTCGTGTCTCTCTTTGATGAACCAATCGGCGACTCTGATCGAGAGATCGTATGATTATTGGCAAGTACAGGTCAAATTTTTACCAGAATCACTATCACAAATGTCACTGCAAATGCGGGAAAACCATACTCGTCTATATGTTCGAGAGTTATAGTGATGTGACAAACTGATCTAAAGCTAATCTGCATTGACCTGAGCAACTGTAATTGTATCTCTCTCCGAGATCGCCATGGTGTAGGTCTTATCAATGGTCATTCAGATGTTAACACGTTCAGCCTGTACACCACATAGATATGACCGGCTAGGTTAGCAGGTTAGAACTCCAGACAAAATGAAACCAGTACATGTTTTATGTAATTTCAGTATAGATAATTTTCACCCACATTATTTTCACTTATAATACTCATGGCGAGTAGCAGCTCCTCCTTATTGGGAGTCCTGTAATTACACATAACATTATCGCTAAACCTAATTATGCAAGCTCAATTTTTATTTACGCAGTTGGCGTGCCTGTGAGTGGATGAATATCAGGCATAACTACATCATTGTTTATGAACAATGAACATGGATTTTAAGAAATATTTAATAATAAATATCACCACCCCCCCCCCTCCCCATCCCATCCGCACTTAACACCTCTCATTCTGCTGCAACAGGAATGCTCCAGACAGGCTCTTATATTCCGGATTACATAAAGATAGGTTTGGTAAGTGTACAGGTGATAAGTATAAAATATTTCGAATTATTTTCAATTCAATTACTGTAAAAAATCGGTGTCTCAGTTTTATAAATTCCGCGTAGTTTCTTGATAATGTAAATCAAATTTGTAAATATAAAGAACAACTGGTCATATTTAGAAAAAAAAACTGAGACATTTATTTTCTATAAAAGGAACAGAACACGCATGCCAAATTCCACGTATACTTCTTGAGAAATGGACGAGTTTCATCGAATGCGAGATATCGACTATTCAATTTCCACACCTCTTATGTTTACAGTGTTTAGAATTGGAATTTTAAAATGTCTTCACTAGATGGAAGTTCTAATTATGAATGCTAAATCTCCGTGATAAAAGAAACAACGGTTTTGTGTCCCTCAGAGGAGGGTGGATGGTCAATACGTTGATAGATTGCCAACACTACCTTCTCGTTGCGTCTTTCTTTTCTCAACCGAAATTCTCTTCGCACTGGAAAAGAAGAATCAAGTGGGACTTTATTTCTGTTAAAACTGGACGCACTGTACACTCAACCTCTGAATCGCATCTTGTTGAAGCAGCAATACTCTAACATCTCGATAATACGGCACAGGGGACGAATATAATTTTTTTTTAAGATAAGCACCGCTTTATTGATAATGTCATTTCAGAGGGGGGAGGGGACTGCATTAACATGAACAACATCATACACAATACGACTTCTCTGTTATCACTTGGTAGTAACCTTCATACATCGGACCTCCTAAAGCATTCACAGTCCGAGGTGTAAATTTCACAAGCCAATCAGAACATATCCAACGACTGTGTGTAGTGTGACGAATTCTCTCAAGTTTAAATCACTCATACGACACATTTCGAAACTCAGATGGATTCTAGATCAATGACGTTTCTCGTCTAATTATAAATTATGTTGAACAGAGCCTGTGGGCTAATATATCCGTTTTATTTCGAAGCGTGAAGCGTCGATTCGTGTATGAAGAGCCATGCCCGAGCTTCTCTCCTAGTGTCCTTTCGTTGACACTGTTCAATTCAACCATGCTCAAGAAGGATTACATTCGAAAGCTGACCCTATAAGGATTAAAGCTTTACAATACATCTTTGAGTATCAATATCATCCATACTAAATACTGTTGGTAACAAATACGTGTCGTCCGTTAACGATAATATTTCACTTTTATGTCTATTAATGAAAGAACATATACATTGGAAGTAATTAATTATTATATCATTGAAACCCGAATCGTATAATGTATAATAGTATACTGGAGACAACGATCTTACTGTTGCCGGCTCAATTTAAGTGCTCTGGTATATTTATACCTTTGAGACTACTTTCGGACCGGATCGTAATGAAGAACTCATGCTACAGTGACACCATCATATATAGTCGGATATCATGCAAATGGGTTGTCGCCTTTTCAAGATGCAAACCAGAACGTCTGGGATTCCAAATGAATCCTCCAGACGGTATTTGCTAAATTGCCATTTTCTCGAGAAGTTCTCCTCAGAATTAAGTCCCCGTAGTCCAAAGCTCCATATAAATTGGTCTTTCTCAAGGAAATTCGGTTGACAAAGTTTTCAATTAGGCGAAGCAAATAGAAAATCCTATTTTTGTCGTTTTTCTATTTGTTGAAGTGTGACTGTTCCCAGTTGATATCGCATGAACACATACCTAGCAGACGGAATACTGATACACCCATTGGTTATTCATTCAGACATTGAGGAACCATTCTGCTCGATACTATAGAAATGCCGAAAACTCTGATGTATTTTCTCGTTCTCCAAAAATTCCGGAACCGATATGATCACGTGTTGTTAGATATTCTGTTCCAACGTCTGAAACACTCGCGATTACAGACCTAATCTAAGAATCTAAGATTATGTTACTCGAATGAACACTTGGAATCAATGCTACATTTCAACTTTTGCAAATGAAGAAACAGTTTCAGTAGCAGGTGTTTTTGGTCACTGTGGTTACCGTGGTCGTGTATTTACTTCATAGTCTTCACATGAACAATACTACGCTTACGTCCACGAATCTTCAGTATTTTCAGTGGCAAGTGTCTCTGGTCACTGCGGTTACTGTGACGGTCTATTTACTTCATAGTCTTCACATGAACAATACTACGTTTACGTCCAAGAATCTTCCGTATTCTAGAGTCTGAATGTGAGGCGTCGAGAGAAACTTTCTCCTGTTGCTCTTTAGTCACCAGACGTCGTTAACTATTCCCACCTCTTACATATCTCTTCAATCTCTGCACTCCCACAAGATTAAACCTTAATTACGACCTCATACAAGAATATAGGTTAGACGATACAATTAATTGTATACAGAAGGCGAAATATCGTAGGAAACAGGGGGTCCGCTGACTGACTGTTATTCATCTTTGGAAGGAATGATTGGTATCATATATATTCAGATTCCTTCTGGATTATTTCACAAATAAGAATATACAACAAAGCTAGGACAATGTCTGCAGAAAGCAACATTGTGACATCTTTAGGTCGGGTACTCCCAAGGGCTGATATGGCATTCACAGTTTATGTGGAGTGATTGTCTATCATGCCGACTGGTTCAAAACCGAGCCGCTCATCATGTGGTAACTTTCCCGATAAATTTGACAGAACAAATCAGTCCTTCCAGCAAGGTAGGACATTTAATGCAACGAAATATTGGGAATACAGTTTTCTGGAGATGTGCCAGCCACAGTTACTACATAATAAGTAAGGAATATTAATGATGTCGTCTAACCTGTGGGGTAAACGGGGTCAACAGGATACTATGTGGGTTTGGGCTTCTTGTCCAAGACCGTGCTCGTGGGTTTTCCTCTTGGTACACCGGGTTTCTCTCTCTCATCAGAAGAACAGATCTATGGTTGTGGTGTATGTATGAATGTACTCGACTTATTCGAAGATTAGCTTGTAGCTAAACGAGTTACCTATTGTAAATAAATGTCCTTATTCATCAGGCAACCAGAAAACACACGATATCCTCTATGGACGATGGTTGTCTACCGAATATTGAACCCTAAATCTATAATCACAGGTGATATCGATATATTCGATAACAGTAACCGATACCTGCAATTCACACAATTTCTAAATTTGGTGATACATTTCAACAAAACTAACACACATTTCCAAATCAACATAACACCCGCCGTGTTGAGAGTTTCAACACATATATGCTGACAACAAAGGTTTGCGAACGTGTGAGTGACTACGATATCTGGAAACATAACGTTTAGTAGTCCGCTAAGGAGATTGGTATAATGTCAAACCTTTTAAATAAAACATTAGAATGAAAACAATTACTGAAATAGCTCAAAGAACCTTCGCTGGCACCAGCAATACTAACAACATTTAGGAACTCGAACTAAAAAATAAATAACGTTTAAAGCGAACGATACAGCAAGAACACATTCTGTCCATTTTTCCTACGCCAATGATTGATTCGTTCAGTAAATCTGGTCAAGCACTTGCCTGATATTGCTGGGTAATATATGAGTAACATATACACGCGACATCTTTATGCCAAATCAAAGCTTTTCTAAAATTAACAATTAACTATTGAAATTTTGATCGTTTTCTCGATTATTTGAGACCATGAATAACAAATTGGCTGTCAGGTCCGAATCCAATAATCTTCGTAACAAAGTAAGGAAATTTCACATAACATTAAATAATTATCCTTGCCAGATTGGCGTGTTTCACGGTGTGTTTGACACGATGGCAGCTGCCCTGCGCAGTGCGCCACATTATTTGACACGATGTCAGCTGCCCATAGCATTGCGTCACATGTCTGTCCATTTAAAACAGCCAATAAACGAACGAAAGCATATTTCTAGAGTTACTTAAAACTGCCCATAGTCTATTAGAAAATTTCATAAATTTGGTTGTCTTCTTCAACTAATTGCCGAGTAAAGCAGTTACTTTGATCTCTTGACAAAGGGCCTCTCTTTGCTTTCGCTTTCTATACTGGGATCATGAAGGTGTGGTACAAGGGATGTGATAGATCCTATGACACGTCGGGCGGACCAATCGGATGCGACCATTTCGGGCACACTCTAGAATACCCAAACCACACCTGATATCACATTGCATCGTCAGAGGTATACGTATGAGCCTCACATGCGGTCGGCTGATGCCTTTATATAATACACCGGCGTCCATTGAAACCAAAATCATATCCATATTTCTAGATATTTTGTCCTCGATATACCCGTATTCCCCAAATTGCCAATATAATGCTTGAGAAACTCGTGTAGCAAATATTGAGAGTGTGATGCCCAGAAAGATTTGATTCACCCATGCCGGTTACCTGCACTATACGAGGGGGGAGATTAGGCTTTATGTCACACTCAAGGTTGTTTCACTCATATGGTGACAGTTTGGTTGGTGGAGAAAGACGGAGTATACCCAGAGAGAGCCACCGCCCTTCAGCAAGTAACTAATAAACTTCACACATGGACCAGCTGGGCTCGAACCCGTGCCGGTTCAGCGGTGTGAGCCTAGCGGTCACCAGCGAAGCGCCTAGACCACTCGGTCACAGAGGGCCCCTGCCCTATACGAACGAAAAGCACAAAGATAATGTCCACCCCACTCATTTAACAGACTGAAATTGTCCTCACTATAACTGTCAGTTCACCAGTTCATTACACGTATAAAGGATGAATGGTGTGTTTGGACTTGCGGAGTTCCAATACCCACGATTATGTGTCTTCGTATTAGTAGGCTTCGCTGAAGTTATGCTTTTGCGATCAATCGACTCCAGCTGCAGGGAATTATACAATAAAACACCTGTTTACTACAATAATATATTGTACATACGTATTGTGCGGCAGAGCTGTCCACTCAATCAGTCTTGTTTCTCGGTATGTCATCAAGTAACATCTCATACAACATTTGTGGCCAATGAAATAACTTCGGGTAGATATGGCGGGTCAGGGCTGGGCAATTTAATCAGAGCAGTTTTTGTTACCTAAGCTATCCGTGCACGCGAGACTACAGTCAGTTATCGACGTTGATCATTGATTGTCGTGACTGAGGTACATCATTTTTAGATGACGACTCTATAACGAATATTATGGATTAAGAATACTGATCAGCGATACGGATTTGATATTTTGGAACATCATGATGTCTTGCCGGCATCATTGAAAACTGTTGACCGCTTCTCTCTTGCAGGAAACAAGCCTATGTTTATGTATACTTTTGTCTTTTTGAATTTGGTGCTAATACTGTTATATGGAAATGGAATAGGTCTTTGGATTATGGACGCGGATATTCTCTAATGGACGACGGCTGGATTATGAATGACGGACTAGACGCTTGTAATCCTATAAATTACCATGAACGCTTTAGCATACACAAGTACAATGACTACCGTATTTGCTAAGTATTTTAAAAATTATCATAATTTGCACTTAATCTGCTATAACATAATATTTGCTTGTATACGAAGAGAATATTGTTTCCTCAACGTTACCACCCGACTTCCACATGAGAAGTTTGGACAGTACGTAGCTCATTTATGTGTGAAAGAGAGAGGGATGTCCTCCCGTTGGTTTTCCATCAAATTTTTTTCTTCAAAAAAATACGGATCCTGGGCCGTATTAGCACGATTACTTATAACAGCTGTTCAGCAGTTTTCATCTCGCTATGTGTGCACAGTGAACCGTCTTCGACCTTCACCATGTTCACATCGTTATCAACCCTAATACTATAAACGCCTGTCGGGCTCCGTGATTACGGTGTACAAACGCAATATCGGTTCTGATTCATATCTTAGTATATTACATTTGCCAGTAACCGCGCATAGCTCCTAACTAACCTAAACTAGATTATCAGCACATCTTGAAACGGAAAACAAGTTGAACAAGCCACCTATTAGCGATAAGCTCCGTGTAGAAGAAGGTCAAATGAAGTCCAGCTCCGGCTTTCCATGGTGACAGCTATGGGCAGGTTCCGTTGAACATAACAATGAACCTATGCGGCTTATTAACAGATCATACACGTGTCAGCTTTTCCAGCTGGTACAATTGAGACCTTTCATTTTTACCAGTTTAATAACGACATTTTATTTGAGTGTCCATCGCTTTGAATTTTTTTAGACAAATCGAGAAATTAATAGCGACAGCGAATGTATGCCGTAGTGCAAATATAATAATACCGTGCACAGATAGCATACCGGTACATGACTATGCCAATACTCGAATAACTCGGCAAAAGTCGAAGCAGCAGAGAGTTTTATCCCAGCGAAGCCCGTCAAAATGACTTAAAGAGAACTTAATTTGCCTTAACCGATAATTGTGTTTCAAGGAGGCAGTATTCCTATAACGCACCGCCTGGTGAACGTGACTTTGAATATCATATCATGATTGAGCAGCAAGACGATTTCAGAGCACATCATAGCTAAACTGAAATAAAATAAAGAACTTACCTTTCTTTCTCTTGAAATATATCAACGCTCGTTGTTTTCCAATGACGAATTGGTGATTAACGGCATTCGGCTAGACTGAACATGCAGAATGGATGGCCTAAATATTCGTTCGTTTTGATAACTCACGCCAGCTGCATAATGTATTCCTAACCTGGTTGAAGCAATAAAATATGTATCGTAGATTTTGACCTATATGTATCATTCTCTAACTATAATAAATCTGTGAAAATATGTAATCGCTTTTGAGTCACTCGCCTCTGACGACCATTTATTTGCGATGAACTATGGCCATGCATGTCCAGGCCCAAACTGCCAATTGTCGTACAAGGAAACAAACCGTGGATTGTTTAGCCGAATAACTGATACGGGCAACGAAGGTAATGGGTTTCCCCTGTATTCACAATGTCTTGGTTTCCAGTGGGAGTGGTAAGTTCACTTCAGCGATATTTCCACCAGCTATCTAAGAGGCGTCCGTATAGAATGAAGCTCAATGAAAGCACGCGTGAGCTAAATCGTGTAGCCATTGATTCACCGATGACCAGTCTGACACACCATGCTAGGCGTTTATCCCAGTAGACAATACTTGTCCAGCAGAGAAACCCCACCAGCCTTTGTTGGTCAGTTAGATGTGCTTTTGACTTGAAACGCTTCGGTGGCTTCATTATTGAAATACCAACACACGTTGGTGGCCTTTCCCCTATCCCCTGTACGATTGTAAATATGTCTTAGACAGGCTGTCTAATAAACTCATCCAGATAATAAAGACCAACTGATTGATTAACCCTCGCATACTAATCCTCCTCGGACACATTTTGCTTCTTAGAACTTAATATTTAATTAATCTATTAAATGTAGAATTTTCAGGACTATGATGTGCCCATGTAGGGCAGAGCACATCGTAGACATCGGAGAGGCCTAATACAACATGGATAGCTGATCGTAGTATTGCCATGGCGTATTCGAGCAAACTGTTTTATTTGCTTCAAATCTCAAATCTGAAATTTAGTAGACAAGCGTTGTCTATCAATAATTTCGGCGTCCATACTCAGCACTAGTTGTTCGTCTATAGTCGAGCTACTTGTACAACCGCACAAAGTTAGACCAATTCATAAAGTACACGTGCCACATTCCACAGATCTAGTCACAACGGCGTGGAAGCAATTGCAAAATACCGAAAATAATTCGTACTTTTCTTTGGCATGTATATAAAATAATAAGTGTTTCTTCTCCACGAAATAAGTTTCCTTCGACTTATTAGCAATCCATTGTGTTGAACTAAGCTTGAAAAAAACCTCCACTCTTGTCATCGCTGTCATGTGGTTGCCATGCTTTGATTATTCATTTGCTTCCTTCCCACACAAACCACAGTAAGGCGATTTTTATCATTGGACACCGCTAAGTCATCTGTTGTAAGAAAGTCGATTTATATATATCAAAAAGGGATTCTCCAATATCATGACAATATTCTCTTTATTTTCTCATGTTCTTCACATTCCCAGCGTGTTACTTATCTGTTGACCCTGTAACTGAAAAGGGTTTCACTGGTGTTAAAAAATCCCAGGCAAAACTCCGATCATCTAGTAATCTAATGAACTGTATTACTATTTATGTATTTAATACTGTGTCGGTTCTCAACGAAGAGTCGGTTTTCAACGATAGTATCGGTGTTCAAGAAAATTGATCGCCGATATATTAATGTCGGAAGCCATAAAGCATTCTTTAGCTCTACTTTATACAAGGGATAGCATTCATGGGATGTTTCTTTGTTTATAGAGTTGCTTGAATTTCTCATTAGTAATATCTATATGAAATTTGGCAATATATCAACAGCATATAGGTATGCCAAGGGTACACTCTTCAAACGCTTTAACATAAATATGTTATAAATACAACACTTTGTAAATGCTGTCCCTCTTCCAACACTCCAGATGTTAAATCTAACATTAGCGTTTTAAGAGTGTACTAATTCTGCACACCTTTTTGTTGACCTTCAGTTCTCTTAAGAATGCAACTATATGCAGATTCTTTCTGCATAATTTAACAGATAATTTCTAACAGATAATTTCAAATCCCGTTCCTTTTCATTCATCAAACGCTATATAGATGATCTTCTTGCTGTGGACAGTCGCTATATAACGACGCAGTGACGGATTGGATTTGAAGGAAACTGCAGATGACCCTAACGGCACATCTTATTTAGACTTCTCTCTCGTCGACTTTACGACAAAAGAGATGATTACATTTCGACATCGTAAACTATCCCCATCTGGACAGTAATATACCAGAGGGACCTGCATATGGCGTATACATATCTCACCTAGTAGCATTTGCTGGATCATGTGCTAAATGTGACAATTTTAATCAACGTCACAAAATATTTTTGCAGAAACTTACAAAACAGAGCTATATCATCAAGCGCCTTCACTCAGAGTTTCTCAAATTTGGCGATACATATCGCATACTGATAGAAAAATACGAGCGTAGCGTGCAAGATCTATGGCGGTACGTTTCGCAACTTGTGCTTAATTCAGCTTAACCCGGGGCTAGGGACCGTATGAAGTATTTCAAGATCCTCATAATGTTCATATGAACAGTCACAATCAAAGCGTGACTGAGATACATCATACTCTAGATAACGACTTCACAATGGCATTCATATCGATTAAGAATACTGATCAACGATACGGATTTGATATTTTTGGAACATCATGATGTCTTGCTGGCATCATTGGAAACACTTGACCGCTTCTTCGTTGCAGGAAACTAGCCTAGTTTTATGTATACTGTGATTTATTCATCTAATCTGGTGCTAACGCTATTATATGACTTAGGTCTTTGGATTATAAACGCGGAAATTCATTAATGGACGACGGCTGAACATTGAATGAAGGACTAGACGCTTGTATTCGAAATAGAACGATAATATTTGTCCGCGCGTCTCTGAAAAGGTTTAATAACGTTGGTTACACAGGCATCACCGACAACACCAGGCACTTTTGAAATGGAAGCAACAAACCGTCAAATTAAACAATGTAACAATGACATAACAAACTCAAAACATTCTTCTTTCTTGTGAAATGAAAAAACAACATCACTGGGGCACAGAATTACAGAACATGATATTGGAATTGTCCAATTTGAGAGCAAAGGACGTGTTGCATCACGTAACCGATATTCAGTATTTCATAAAAATCCAATGTATTCAACCAAAGAAAGACAATGCATGTCTAGAACCTTGCAGAAGAAAAACATGTGTTATCCTTGAGAGCTTCTGTTGTTGGTCAGAATTGCATGTTAATACTTTGGCACGGGCTCTGCCCGAACAATAGAAATATTTTTACTAGGTCGGTGCTATCATCGAGACTGTGTAATTTGGCAAAGAAGTACATTGAGTACCCTGTAAACGATGGACAATATGTTACGTGCTTTCGCTGATAACATAACTACACTTCGTACAGTGTGGTAAAATTGGCAAAAATAAACTTCTATCGATTCGAAAAGATTATTGGTTCTCATGACAAATGAAGAGAAAAGCAATATTCGAGACAAATCCCCATACAGCAGAGCGGTCTATGGACAAAACTGATAGCCCAATCCACACGGCAACATACGAGTCGACAATTCAGCTTAATGCATTTATCTGATATTGCTATCGAATGTATCTGTCAAACAAGAAAGATAATTCAATGAGGACTAATGGTAACCATGTAACTGAGACTATATAAGTGGTACATAACAATCTGTAGTTCAGGAATATATTAATTATTTGATACAAGTACCGTCCGCGATATGTATTAATGAATGAATCACAAATCGATCGACAATCAATAACCGAGCAATCAACTCATACAAACTTTCAAACAGCATTTCGTGGATAATGATAAACAAATTCTCCTTCACGGTCGTGTCAATTATACTATACAGAAACATCCATTGAAACTAAATTGAAGTAAAGTAGAAAACAGATTGGTGTATAGAAATAGAACCATGTATCCTAGGTGGCCCGACAAATGGCACCGAGATCTATATAATCTGTGGCCAACTAAGACAAGAAATGTTTGTTGTGGCTAAAAATGAAAGTTTGAGGGAAGTTCGACTGGGAGTATCTTTGTATTCTCATTCTATCACTCGTCAAATAAATTTGCGGATCAATCTTTTCCGATTCAAAGTCAGTATTGGATTTAAAAGTATTCGCCGATACACATCTGGATTGGAGAGTACTTGTTGACACTAGAATATCATGTCATGGATGATTGCTCCTGTCCTGCTTTTTGGAAATTGCGATTGATAATGATGTTGAACTTCGCCAGGTATTGCAAATTCAGTTCAATGTATTGTACTGTATTTATACTGATTGTTGAAATTTCTATATACCGTATCTCAATTAGGCGATGACAGGCAGCGCGAACATACAAACCGGCGTAATTCGACAAGCACACTGTTATAAATCACACCGTAAATTCACAGTTAAATGTACTGGCAGAAAAGATGTCAGTACATTCAACTGTAAAATTACGTTTCACCGTATTTTACAATTACTGTTTTTTAACAGGCTTTGAACTGTAAAATGTTGCACCGTATTTTATAATTACCGTTTATTGACAGGCATTCAACTGTAAAATTTGGGTAGCCCTGTAATTTACAATTACCGTTGTTTAACATTCTTTAAACAATACAATTACGTGGCACCATTGTCTACAATTATCGGTTCCACGACAACGTAAGTCACTGAAAGGCAGAAATTGCCATTGCTCTTCGTGTTTACAAATGCGATCACAACAAGCTTCGTAAATAATCGAGAACGAATCTGTGCAATTATTACACGAATAGTAGGATACAACTCCAAGTCCGATAAAACCCATCTTCGCATATGCATGTCGAACACTAAATGACGGAACGTTAGTGTAGTATGTAGCTTGAAATGTGAAGATGGATAAAACCAAAACCAAACCGTACTATAGACCGAAAATTAAAGTTAGCCGCTGCGTTCGTCCCAGCGCGTGTTCTGATAATGCTCTGAATGTTGTATCGTACAACGCAGGTGTCGGATGTTTCCTGCAACTGAGCGTTTCGTGTGCAAAGATATCAACCTCCTTTCAGAGAAAACAAGAATGTTATATTACGTGTGTGCGCAGTTTACCCATTGCAGTTGATGTCAACTGAAATATCACAGTTCAATTTACAGATTAATGTGTTTACGATTGAATGTACTGTAAACTCCAACATACATTTACTGTGAAATAACGGTAATTTATAACAGTGCAGTCGTATTGGACAGGTAGAGATTTGGGAAATTCTAACCCCCTGAGGCTTTTTCTGGTGCAAATGAGTATATGATGTTTTTAGGTCAATTCCACCCTTACCTTTACGAAAATTGCTGTCATCAAAATATCTTTTCATTTTGAAGGTCTTAAAATGTCGATCAAAGATGGACGTCATTATATGCCATGATAATTCTTGCGTACATTCCCTGTAGCTTCAAACCCGTACCAGAACGATTGCTGAAACATTCATACTGTATAGCCGATCATATTCAGCTTACCACTTGCCATCTATTTACATATTCCCCTGAGTACAGCCTCATGAGTAAATTCAAAAGGCGTCCATGGATCTGTTATATTTGATTTTTATCATTTTCCCAGTATTGAAAAAAATATCCCCTGAAAGCCCAAGAAAATTAAATAATATAACCATAGTGCTATGCAGCAAAATTCACTAATATACACATATTGAGTGTACTGAATAGTTGAAAAGTGAATAGGAAACTGTCGAGAAAGTGTCTAGAAACCTTCGAATGTATGGCAATACTTCGATGTAAGCGCACCGGGTAGCAATCATTGAATGGCTGATGTGTTTGCAGAAGTTCGAACAGTGTGGAGAAAGTAAAATAACCACTAATGAAGAGAGTTATGGTTTCAAGCTAATAAAATATTGATTTAAATCTGCAATTAATATATTTTCTCAAATCTGTCCTGTCAAATTTGTGGCCCACCTTAGTGATCTCAGAAATCAAGGTTTGACTCAACATAAATTCACTGAGATCTACAGAACGACTACCATTAATCTTTGATATTCGCAATAAAACGGGTTATAATGTTATTTTTGTTTTCCCTGTGTTAAACGTCATCGGACTTGTTTGAGAAACCTACAGGCAATTCGCTTTCAAACGGCTCAATTATTCTCTTGTCATCAGATTGTCCAACTCCCACTATCAGATACACCCTCTGGTGGATTTGCGTGCAGCTTGTGTATGGCTATTGGTTCATGGCTCTTAGCCAATCAAGATCGTCCATTAGCAAACAGCCACCGCGCAGTTGGCCACAATATGAACCATGGTGCATCGAAAATCACTGGTTTTCCGTTGATCGATATAATGTCGATACATTGTGATTAAGAAAGCTTCGGGTGAATAACGCGAAACTATCGAAAGGCGCACGAATACAATTATTCATTCACGTACTTACAGTTGCTTACGACACTGTGACAGCGCGTTATATGAAAGTATTGGCCATGGAGCTAAAGCAGCCGCGTTAACGATGCAATATTAACTTACCACGTTCATCGGAACTTTTGAAGAGACTGAGCGTTGAATATTACATTTTCATAAGCCGCTTTCTTTTATTATGCAGAATTAATGAATATAAGTTCGTGGATGATCAGTTCAGTTGAACATCAGACCGATCAAACGACCCAACCCCGGTCTGAGACTTGACTATTTTAAACCGAACAGAGAATATCGTTGGCATTATATTTCGGTTTCATCTATAATAACGGATATATAATTTAGGAATAAACTACTTGGCATTTATGTATCATGGGTTTATCAGTGGGGCTGAGCACAAGCATGGGATATTTATAGTTCTACATTGAACCAAATCTACTTTCCAAGAGAAAGCCTTGTTCCCTAGTCTATTGGTATACCAGCAATGTAATATGCTAGTCAAGGTATCCGACAAGGAACATTCGAAATCGGAACTGCTTTCAATCCATTTTTATTCGTTTTTTCTCCACTGAGAACAATTCTCGAAGGTCTTTTGACTGGTTCGCGATATTCTTTTTTTTTCTCGAAATTTCGATTTTTTTTTGAATTTCTGTCGAATGAAAACCAACCAAAGAGCGGAAGAAACCGACTTCGCGAATCATTGATTTTGCCTGATAAAATTATCGATTCACTATCACCGATGAAATTCTCGATATCGAGAAAACATCATAAATCTATCGACGTAAAATCGAACGATTTTTCGAGACACTTCCTAGCAATCAACACTAAAGAATCGTTCGTCTAGAGGCATCTTTCTTAAATGTCCGAAATTATAATCCAAATTCGCCAAAGTTCGGTAACATTTTGGGCATGTGCTACTTTAGATCGTAATGTCAGAGATCACGGGTAAACATCCGTCCATATACCCTTCTAATCTAATCTCTACTGTTTTGAGCTTTTAGAATGTTTCTCTTGTGTTGTGCTTCCGATTCACTCCAGGCTAACACGCAATGGACAGCTGTTCATTAAATATCAGAGTTGAGTTATTGTGAGACACACCGAATCACTTAATCGGTTCAGTTACTGGATACGGCAGAGAGTGAACAGATATCATCATATATATAAAAATGTATTTTTTTGTGTGTTTTGACATTTGCATCATAACTACTACACAGAAAAAAAAACCCTTAAAAATTTAAGGAATATTCCTCAACATAACTAAGGAATATTCCTTATCATGTTAAGGAATTTCCTTAACATGCTACGGAATATTCCTTATTGAAATTTAAGGAATATTCCGCTGGTGTAATAGTCGGGGAATAACCTTAAAAATTTTTTTCAGTGTATGCAATACTTAACGATGTTGGTAATATAAAACCGGCAATATCAGTTGATCGCCTTTTGACATCAGTGAAAACAGAAACCTACATGTTCAACCGAGTTCAATTAATTGGAGCGAACATGATACAAAGTCCTGTTCATATGATGCACCTGCTATTTGAAGCAACCACGTTCGACTTGGATGTCGACTGTCACCACACTGCTGATCGATATTTTATGTAGCGAAAGATCATAAGGTTCTGTCGGTCTCATTGACAATTTTTGTCCGCTTTACTCTTGCAAGAAAATAGCTTGTCTTTTTTCATCCTATGGTTTTTTTAAAATTTATTTATGACTGCTTGCATTTTGCTGTTCATATCGTCGCAAGGATAAGGTAAGGTATTGCCGTTCATAGACGACCGCAGGCTACTGCCGAAAGTGACAGCATTCCACAACACAATTTCAAGAGACGAATATTATCAATATTCGTATGAGCATTAGCATCTAAATGCAATTATACTTTCATGGAAGAGGTAAATGTAGGATAATATATGTAGAGGGAGATTGGTGTACAGTGGGACATGGGGCAGAGTGGGACAAGCCCACATCACATTCAATTATTATAAGCCGAAACCTACCATCCCCATACAACACCTATATTGGATATAAGTAAAAAGTATCAGTGGTAAAAATTTAGGGGCAAAAAAGCTGTTTTTAACAGTCCAAGTAAATTTTCTGGACTGAGAATGATATTTTGTTATACCAAATTTTCTACCATACTTCATTACTGTTTTGGTACTATTGAAAGAAGATTGAGAAAGATTGAAAAATTTATTTGCATCGATTTATTATCTCAGGTGTATGTATTTGCGTTTTTCAAAAAACGGAAGAAATCATGCACCCGTGGCAGACTGGGGCACTTTTGTTAGGGCACGCTGAGACAATAGTAATCAAATGGCGAAATTTATTTTCATTCTGGAATGTTATAAAAGTGCGCAATTTTGTTTCCTAGATTGTAGTAATTAGTAATCCCATCATATTTGATGAGTAACAATTTCAGAGTCAAATGCTACTGTTGGAATGGGTCAAACACAAAATATTTTCCTTCAAATTTTTCCTCTGAGGAATATTTTATGTAACACAGGGGTCTAAATAGCAAATAACTTTTAGCCATCACTGTTGAATCTTCTAAATTCTTCTAACATAACAGTATATACTTGATTTAAATTGAATTTTGATTATTTGATCCATTGATCCCGAAACCTGGGGTAAATTGGAGAAATTCAGAATTGTTTGTATGATTATGTCATGCTGTGTATTAGTTATAACTAGTGCACAGAAGGCTACAATAATAGCGGAGATTTTTGTGAAAAAAAAGTGAAAAATGTCTCAGTGTAACCCAATCTCCCCTACAACAAAACTAGCTGGTGTTCAAACTAGCTTGTGTTCATTCATAATCTATTCTAAGAACTAGCTTGTGTTCGTTTATACTCTATTTTATGAACTATCTCGCGTTCCTTTATAATCTATTTTATGAACTCCTTGAGTTCATTTATACTCTATTCTATGAACTAGCTCGTGTTCACTCGTGTTCATTTATAATCTATTCTATGAACTAGCTCGTGTTCATTTATAATATATTCTATTGCTGCTCGTATTTTGATGCTAATAATGTCAAGCAAATAAGATATTTGTGGAATAAGGACGCGGACATCCTTCTTCCTTGATGGTCTGAATGAGAACTGTCGATCTTCAAGTCGTGCCTGTCCGAGTTTAGATGACTTGGAAGCTACGATAATCAACACTGAAGGAAGGGAATCGGATAAGACATGTCAGCTGAGCACTCAATTATTTCTGAAGGGCCTTGCCTGTCTCCATATCAAGCTTTTCTGATAACACATTTACACGTCGTCATATCGCTACTTCATTTCTTATATTTGTTGAGAGATACTAGTATAACGGAAAGATATCATCTCCCTTACATAGTATATATGGAACACTACTGAAATATGCACATTTGTATTTAGAAGGTACGCTCTGCAGATTTTCATGTGCTCAATAAATATATTAAAATAAATTAAATGCATTTCACGCAAAAGTATCTATTTTCCGCATGAACAATTCATTCATATTCCGGTCGTAAAGGTTTATCCTTTGTTGAGATGTGGCCCGTTTAAGCAGTTCACCAGGATTGTGCCGTCTGCTGTCTCTGATACGGTACCATAAAGCGTGTCTATATGGCCCGACTTGGTCTCTTTCTGACCGCCAGATCTGACGACGTGTTCAAGGAGAAACTGATCTTTAGAACCGTTCCCGTCGCAGATAAATGACCTTATGTCTCTGCTATCGGAATAGGGTAACATTTAGGTCTTATTTTAATTCGGGCACAAGAATTATCGCCGAGGTAACAGAAAAATTTGCCTTCATTAAATCGATATAAACGAATCATGTAATCTGACTGGCAGAAAGTGTAAAACCCTATATTTGTTGCAACCACGCTTCTCGACAGCTTACATGTTCATTTCATGTCCATTTTGGCGACCTTGATATAACTTTCGTCTGAACATAAAATGTAAATCTGCAATTACAAGCGTCTGGTCCGTCATCCATGATTCAGCCGCCTCCATAATCCAAGGACCTATTCCATATTCCATATAACAATATTAGCTCCAAACTCAAAAAGACAATCATAGTACACATAAACATAGGCTAGTTTCCTGCAAGAGAGAAGCGGTCAACAGTTTTCAATGATGCCGGCTAATTTTCAATAGCTAACTTCTCTAATCTCCTCTAATTTATACGATCTTCTTAAACCACATTGATCAAGATCATGCAATATTATTTGGGAATCATTTCTCGCTTATGTATAATGGTGGCGAGCATGAGTAGGATGGGCGAGTATTTTAAGTATCTCATACAATTTAAGGAATAGCTTTCCCCTCAAAGTGCACATTTAGCCATGATATATGCTGGACGATGATAGAATGCCTAAGGATGAAATCAGAGTTTATGGAAAGGAAAATATTGATGACTAAAACAAGCGATGGCCTGTATTTTTTCTAATATTTGGAATTATTACAACGTATTTGCCGGTTACTGTCCTCTGTCTTTAGAAGATAGGGGAAAATAGCACATGGAGTCCTCGTGAATACGGACGCCTTTCTTCATCTTTTACACCAAGATTAATAAATTTAATGCATTCTGTAAAGCATAATCTGAAAGAAAATGTACAAAAAAACAAATAGATCTGAAAATTTAGATGTATCTATGACGTCACTGTGGCGTCATCGCAGTAAACCTTGCAAGTTTACAGATTGGAATAGATAAATTGTCAGATAAGTAGTGTAGAAGGTGCCATCTCTCTGCTCCAAAGGGTATCAAAGGTTTTCAGGAGGCATATCATCTCCAATCAGGTGATAATCCAGCCATGTCATCCAGGTCAGATGTTGGCGATTTTAACACTTTAATGTCCAACTATTTCGTGAGAATGAGCTGATTCGGATTTCGCACACCCTAATTATCATAGAGCAATATTGTAAAAGAGAATTCGATGGAAACAATTGGTCAAAACATGAAAAACGCCTTCAAAATACACAAACACCTTTTAAAGACAGATGTCACATTCGGAATATCTTGTCATGTGGGATGTTGCTGTCAAGTGGGATGTATAGTTTACATATGTCGAAAGAAATAATATATATGAAATGTATTAGATTTGCTCGAATACATTTGAAGATTACAAATACATTTTATGAACAGCTTCTGGCAAAGTTAATTTGGATTATTTATCACTTTCCCCAAAACGAAACTCAGAAATGCGAATTCACGGAATATCTGGGCGCCTTCACATACCGATTAGTTGATCATCTTAGCACACCCCCGAAATGAGGATAACAGGTCAAAACAGGATGTTCATATGTTCACTATCATTTCAGGACATGTTGTACCTTTCTGTACGACGACTGACTAAGCCAAACTCGAAAACTAAACCACTTTCAGAGTTCCACCGCTCGACTAATAGTAGTGGGAAGATATCTCACCTTATCATTTAACGGCCCTCCATGATCGCGTCGCCAGTATTTCAGTGGCGAACTTCTTTAATTTCCATGTAGATTGGATAAATATATAGCTCAATCGATCTTAATATTTTTATTTCATTTTGTATAATTCGGTCCATGCATCATTTTAATATAACGTTTCAACGGAGACAAGGTGAATAAAATAGTTGTCACTCAATTTCTAAATACAAATCTACGATATTTCCAACGGGGTAAAATTCATGCCAAAGTTAAAATCGCAATGTGTCCAAATACTAATGCCAATAACAACAGGCATAGCAGGATGGGTACAGCTGCACGCCAGCATTATTTCCCACAGATATGTCAATGTTGAGCAATATGGCGGGGTATGAGACACCAAGTTAACCGTTTCTGTCTCTCAGAAGTCAATACTTGTGTTAGGCCATCAGATCTTTGCAAATAAAAAGCACGTGTAACAGACGAACACAGTCTGGTGGGATCTTTTGGTGAGATTAGAACGGTCACATGCTTTCCTCGAATTATTCCCCGCTGTAAACGAGTCTACGCCAACTCTTCTATAAGCCTGTAACTCACTTGGGAACCACAAAGGGCAATCGAAGAAAGCAGACGAATAATCCACATGGAGGAGTATGTTGCTTATACACGAATTTGTACCTCATAAACTCAGCCTAGTAAATGAATAGTACATACTTATTGTTCCCATAGGAAAAGTTACGTCCCGCCTGTAGTACACAAGCATAGCTCCTTACCAATACAATTACGGGCGAAATGTCTCAATACAATCCGGGGCCAGTGGTCGTTCATTACCACAACGATGTTCTATTTTACTCGCAAGCTCTAACAATTGAAGATAAACCGCTCCAGCCAGACACCCAGGGTGACAATTTTCATCGAACTAACATTTCATTTTATTTGGAGCTAGAAAGTCGGCTGTCTTTAATTTCCAACATTTATACTTTTAGTCTCCTTAAAAAAATCCATTCTCAAGTTAATTTTGGTCAAGCTAACCCAATGTCCAACAGCAATTAGCAAAACTTACATAATTAACCAATTGTTGAGTACTACGTTTGACGGTACAGAGGAACTGTACAAATTACACCGCAGAGCAAAAACAGTTCAAAATCCATTGTATTTGATTCACAATAAAATATCTATAAATGGTTTCAAATTCCATGACGGATGAGGCTACAATATGTGTTACGCATGTTAGCTAAGTGAATGCACCGATTCAGTTTGTCAGCAACGGCGTTCTCGGCTGCCAGCGCAGGATCTGTCGGCACTATTATGAGGGCATTGTACATCTTGAACTAGATTCCGTCTTCCTATGACGTTCTCATCTAACACAAGGGATGCAAGAATACCTGTCCGTGATAAGGATTTTAAGAATACATCACGATGTATTGCTGCTATCATTGAGAACGTTGGCCGATTCTCTCTTGCGAGAAACCTTGCAGATTTGTGAGAGGTTTTAATTTTAAGTTTATGCCGGTTAGAAATTGATGTTAACTGTCAAACGTAAAGAATTTTTTTATTGCTAATGCAAACATTCTTTCATGAACGATGACTGAATTCTGAATTCAGTGCCACAATGAATCTCAGTTCACAGACACTTATATAGGTATAAAGGAACTAATACATCGTAGGTGGTCGTGTGCAAAAGTTACCAAAGAGGTATTAAAGTAAGCATTATCTGACTCGGGATTGGTCAATAACTGGACTGCTAGCTGAAAAACAGGTGATAAATTCGAAAATGATATTTGGAAGTGTCACAAAACTCGAGCCTCTATTTTCAACGTTCTGTTGATATTTGATCACCCAGTCTTTTTTGCTGATAGCATTCTGTGCAAAGCTGTTTAGAGATGGTCGCGCCTATGAGAATTTATGTCTCTCTAACATTTGCTGGTCACCGATAGGGTTTCTATTCTCTACAGTGGATGACAAATAGACGATGTTTAATTATGATATGGATTTGCTGGTGCCATGGTAGCTTCTCGTGGTTGCGATATGGGTATTTAGCCCATAAGGAGATGGAATATTTAGTTCATTCTAATCTGAAGGAAAATATGATCATATTCGTACTTTGTCGCTTTGACGCAGTTATAACTGTTTACCTCAGGTTCCTGGTATATCAGTCAATCACCCGGTGTCTGTATATATATCGAGGGACATGATAAAATTTGGCGATACATATCGCATGCTGATATCAAAATACGAGCGTAGCGTGCAAGATCTATGGCGTTACGTTTCGTAACTTGTGTCTAATTCCGCTTAACCCGGGGCTAGGGGCCGTATGAACCCATGTACTTCAAGATCCTCATGGTACTCATATGAACAGTCACAATCAAAGCGTGACTGAGATACATCACTCTTTAGATGACGACTTTACAACGAATATTATGGATTAAGAATACTGATCAGCGATACGGATTTGATATTTTTGGAACATCATGATGTCTTGCCGGCATCATTGAAAACTGTTGACCGCTTCTCTCTTGCAGGAAACAAGCCTATGTTTATGTATACTATGATTGTCTTTTTGAATTTGGTGCTAATACTGTTATATGGAATATGGAATAGGTCTTTGGATTATGGACGCGGATATTCTCTAATGGACGACGGCTGAATTATGAATGACGGACCAGACGCTTGTAATGAGACTCTTTCTAGGGACCTCCCCGGTGGGGGGGGGGGGGGGTTCGTTTCAATCAACGTGTGTAAAAGATGTCTCAGTAAAACTGTGCTCCGAATTTCCGAAGGATTTGCATTTGACAGTTATATTTCAATTCATATGCGCAGGACTGCATGCTGATGAGAGATGGCGCTACACATTTCGGTTATGAAATTCCTCAAAAATATCTCGAAACATTCTCCTTTATATCAAATGCCCATATATGGGGAAAAAATAAACAATATAACGGTATACAATTTCATTCCAAATTACCAGTTCATTTGCTATCGGTTATCTCACACGCTATAAGCAATTTACCATGAATTGCATGATTATATTGAGATCTCCGTTTTCTCAACACTGAATATTCGAGGCCAATTAATGTCCCTTTACCTGTCCATATATCGATTAAACCACAGTCACGTTGTTCCGCAGTCTGGTGTATTAGTATATAGCCGAATACAATGCGACTGGTTATAATCATTGATTTTGATATATTTATATAATTCAGGCCTATGCTGAATATCAGTAATTTTATTAATGAGAGTTGCATTGATTCCTCGTTTTTACTCTTGTGAGCTGGCCTTCAATACCGTCAACAGTCTGATGTTGATGCGCTTACTGAAATTGAAAAAAAATGTAACTTTTACTTCATTAACTCTTCCTGTAGTATGGATCATGATGTATTGGTTAATTATCAGATATATACGCAAACGAAAGATTGATACTTCGTCTGCCACACAGGCGGAACGAAATAATGATCTAAAATAGTTCCACAAAGAACCGAAACAGCCTTTGAGCATTTGGTTCTCTATGGATCTACACATGTTTACAGATGGAGCAGAAAGAACGCAGTGTGGTTCGTCGTACATCTGTTTCCTACAAATCATCCAATCGATCTCTTGACTGGTGTACAAACAGTGTACGGTATATCCGTGTTTGATAGATGCATTTGTTTTCTAGCCGTCATCGTCAATCACATAGCCCTGTAGTTAATGTATAGTCAGTTATTTCAGTCGACCGGATATAATCTCCACATTTTGACAAACGCTGAATTACGAGAAGGCGTGTCGCAGTTTTCATATCTGATTTTATAGCAGACAATCGAAGCATTCAAGTCATCCGGCGGCTGGATGATCGTTTATTAAAATTTCGCGAGCAAAACTCTTATGCCGCGGAGGCTTGAGTCAGCTTCCGACGAAGCATAAACTCCAGATATGCCGATTGGGACATTCTTGTGATTGTGTTGCATATGTGAAATACCGGCAGTAGCGATTTTCTCTAATCAAATTGAAAGTCCCTTTCATGGAGGACTTGAAGACTATGAATACTTAGCATTAAGGAGGCATTAAGCTATGACAGAGAATCCGTTAATCTGTCAATTAATTTGATTTGTTTTGTCTATCTCCACATCAAACGGATATTACTTATGATTTAGTCGTACAGAAAACAAGCATGGTGGTAAGAAAATACAGCAGTATGGTCAGGCTCCTTGAATTGTTATCTAGATAAGTATGGTAATTACAAGCGTCTAGTCCGTCATTCATAATCCAGCCGTCGTCCATTAGAGAATATCCGCGTCCATAATCCAAAGACCTATTCCATTTCCATATAACAGTATTAGCACCAAATTCAAAAAGACAAAAGTATACATAAACATAGGCTTGTTTCCTGCAAGAGAGAAGCGGTCAACAGTTTTCAATGATGCCGGCAAGACATCATGATGTTCCAAAATATCAAATCCGTATCGCTGATCAGTATTCTTAATCCATAATATTCGTTATAGAGTCGTCATCTAAAAATGATGTACCTCAGCCACGCTTTGATTGTGACTGTTCATATGAGTACCATGAGGATCTTGAAGTACATGGGCTCATACGGGCCCTAGCCCCGGGTTAAGCGGAATTAGACACATGTTACGAAACGTAGCGCCATAGATCTTGCACGCTGCGTTCGTATTTTGCTATCAGCATGCGATATGTATCGCCAAATTTGAGAAACTTTGAGTGGAGGCGCTTGGTGGAATAGCCCTGTTTTATAAGTTTCTGCAACAATGTTTTGTGACGTTGATTAAAATCATCACATTTAACACAGGATCTAGCAAATGCTACTAAGCGAGATATGTATACGCCATATGCAGGTCCCACTGGAATATTACTATCCAGAAAGGGATAGTTTACGATGTCGAAATTGTAATCATCTCTTTTGTCATAAAGTCGACGAGAGAGAATGCCCGCTTCATTTTTATAGAGATAGAGATCTAAATAAGATGTGCCTGTAGGGCTATCTGTAGTTTCCTTCAAATCCAGTGAAGGTGGGTATATATCCTTCACTGCGTCATTTATATAGCGATTATCCACAGCGAGAAGATCGTCTATATAGCGTTTGGTGAATGAGAAGGAACGGGCTTTGAGTGGATCGGTTTGAAAAACTCAAAATGTCTTACGGAAGAACTTGATGCTAAAGGTCACATACCGTACAGACATGTATCGACATGGGATTTCTCGACTCTCTATACTACAATCCCTCATCAGGACCTTATTGACCGTATAAGTTCATTAATAGTATCTGTGTTCAAGAAACTGATCGTAGATATATTAATGTCGGAAGCCATAAAGCATTCTTTAGCTCGACTACATACAAGAGATATCATTCATGGGATGTTTCTTTGTTTATAGAGTTGCTTGAATTTCTCATTAAAAATATCTATGTGAAATTTGGCAACACAATATATCAGCAGCATATAGGTATTCCAATGGGTACTAATTGTGCACCCCTGTTGGCTGACCTGTATCTGTTCTCTTATGAATATGACTATATGCAGGCGCTTTCAAAAACCGATCCACTCAAAGCCCGTTCCTTCTCATTCACCAAACGCTATATAGACGATCTTCTCGCTGTGGATAATCGCTATATAAATGACGCAGTGAAGGATATATATCCACCTTCACTGGATTTGAAGGAAACTACAGATAGCCCTACAGGCACATCTTATTTAGATCTCTACCTCTATAAAAATGAAGCGGGCATTCTCTCTCGTCGACTTTATGACAAAAGAGATGATTACAATTTCGACATCGTAAACTATCCTTTTTGGATAGTAATATTCCAGTGGGACCTGCATATGGCGTATACATATCTCGCTTAGTAGCATTTGCTAGATCCTGTGTTAAATGTGATGATTTTAATCAACGTCACAAAACATTGTTGCAGAAACTTATAAAACAGGGCTATTCCACCAAGCGCCTCCACTCAAAGTTTCTCAAATTTGGCGATACATATCGCATGCTGATAGCAAAATACGAACGTAGCGTGCAAGATCTATGGCGCTACGTTTCGTAACATGTGTCTAATTCCGCTTAACCCGGGGCTAGGGGCCGTATGAGCCCATGTACTTCAAGATCCTCATGGTATTCATATGAACAGCCACAATCAAAGCGTGACTGAGATACATCTTTTTTTTAGATGACGACTCTATAACGAATATTATGGATTAAGAATACTGATCAGCGATACGGATTTGATATTTTGGTACATCATGATGTCTTGCCGGCATCATTGAAAATTGTTGACCGCTTCTCTCTTGCAGGAAACAAGCCTATGTTTATGTATACCTTTGTCTTTTTGAATTTGGTGCTAATACTGTTATATGGAAATGGAATAGGTCTTTGGATTATGGACGCGGATATTCTCTAATGGACGACGGCTGGATTATGAATGACGGACTAGACGCTTGTAATTTGAAAGCGCCAGCATATAGTCATATTCATAAGAGAACAGATACAGGTCAGCCAACAGGGGTGCACAATTAGTACCCATTGGAATACCTATATGCTGCTGATATATTGTGTTGCCAAATTTCACATAGATATTTTTAATGAGAAATTCAAGCAACTCTATAAACAAAGAAACATCCCATGAATGATATCTCTTGTATGTAGTCGGGCTAAAGAATGCTTTATGGCTTCCGACATTAATATATCTACGATCAGTTTTCTTGAACACAGATACTATTAATGAACTTATACGGTAGTTCATACCATAGTTAAGTATGCTGGTCCAGTTTTCAGCCGCGTGGCTCTCATACACAATGACAGAAACAGTTTCTCCTATAAAGGCAGTCATTCTGGAAGTCGTGTTTTTCAAATATGTGCCTTGGTCTAGCTGTATTCCTCCCTTGAACAGTCTTCGATCTTTTCTACCGTTATCAACCCTTTACAGCACCGTGCTTATAGTTCTAGTGTTTACTATGTACAAGGCTTAGCTCTCACATCTTTATATCACATTTGCACGTGAAGAGACATATAGCCCCGATCCAATAACGTGGAATAGGCAGCAATCCGGTAATTCTCCATGGTGATAAGTATAGAATGGATTAGGATCTCACCCGTCTCCATAACAGTACGTTGAGGTGGCCTGGAATAGGCTATAAATGTACGACCTTTTGCAGTAGACACACGAAAGCCTGTCATTCTTTTTTGTATAGAAAAGTACAGAATACGGTAGGTATGTTTGATGAATACGTAGGAAGGTGAGACTACAATAGTCCAATAACTTGCATTTTAGAGCCCTCGTTCCCTTTTAGTCAATGTAGAACACCACATTGAGGGCAAAACGTTTTTTCTGCTTACACTATATATGTAGAGTACAAAAGCCTTGCGGAACTTTCCAGAACTATAGCTTAGTGTCTGAAAGTAGGTTCTAAAATTCCTTGTATAGTGAGACAGAAACGTGCAAGATGTGTGCCTATGATGAGTAAAGGATGAAACTTGGCACACAGTTATAGAGCCATTGCAAATTTGGCCTATCTAGGTTATGGCCACCAACAGTTTCTAAGTGTATTATATTTGCTGGTTTGGGGAAGAAAAATAGGATCCAAAAGGTTTTTGGTTTAATTATCATCATGATCATATCAGGAAGATTTCATAACATTTTATATAATCCTGATGTGCAGACGGATAATGGGAAAATTCAAAATGGCGATCACAGGGCTCCTCAGAAATTTGCTTTTGTGGCATTTATTTTAATATTTGTTTATTCAATTACCTGTTTTTGTTTTAGTTTTTCTTATCCAAACTCCAAACTAATATGGTATGATTTAACAGTATTGAAGAGAATTCCAGAGAAATGAAATGAAAATCGTTGTAAAAACCATTGAAATTTCAAGCAGCCGATCAAAACCTGTTCATACTTGCCGGTGCACTAGAAGATTTAGTCCTATCTTTTAACTGTTTCACATTCACATTATAGATAATCATTTCTGGCTCATCGAAACGCATAATATTTCGCGTGAACTAGAACGAAAAAAACCAAAATGGCGGCCATAATAGCTTAATTTTAACTTACGCTCTCAGATTTATAGCCTGGATTGGGGCATTGTTGTAAATTCACAGTTCAGATATTGTGAATGCAAGCAATTTTACATTTCAGCTATTCACTCCGAGACCATATAAACCCTGGGATGATAATTTGAGCGAAGCATTATTGAGAAATTCTATATGGCGGTCGTGAAGCGGGCATTCTCTCTCGTCGACTTTATGACAAAAGAGATGATTACAATTTCGACATCGTAAACTATCCCTTTCTGGACAGTAATATTCCAGTGGGACCTGCATATGGCGTATACATATCTCGCTTAGTAGCATTTGTTAGATCCTGTGTTAAATGTGACGATTTTAATCAACGTCACAAAACACTGGTGCAGAAACTTAAAAACAGGGCTATTCCACCAAGCGCCTACACTCAAAGTTTCTCAAATTTGGCGATACATATTGCATGCTGATAGCAAAATACGAACGTAGCGTGCAAGATCTATGGCGCTACGTTTCGTAACTTGTGTCTAATTCCGCTTAACCCGGGGCTAGGGGCCGCATGAACCCATGTACTTCAAGATCCTCATGGTACTCATATGAACAGTCACAATCAAAGCGTGACTGAGATACATCATTCTTTAGATGACGACTTCACAACGAATATTATGGATTAAGAATACTGATCAGCGATACGGATTTGATATTTTTGGAACATCATGATGTCTTGCCGGCATCATTGAAAACTGTTGACCGCTTCTCTCTTGCAGGAAACAAGCCTATGATTTTGTATACTATGATTGTCTTTTTGAATTTGGTGCTAATACTGTTATATGGAAAATGGAATAGGTCTTTGGATTATGGACGCGGATATTCTCTAATGGACGACGGCTGGATTATGAATGAAGGACTAGACGCTTGTAATTTTAACCTGTGTATGCCTGGATTCTGCTGGTGGACAAGTTGTCCCCGAGGCCGGGCCCCTGCACACCCAACACTCATAATGGATACAACTATAAGAAAAAATATGAAGACAGACCCGAGGAACCTTAGTGCAGGTTAGTGAGTCTCTAATAGTTCGAAATGCACTAAGACCTTTTTCAATCCAATTGACAGATATATTTCTGACAGCAAAGCAAGGCCACGACATCAAACCTTGTAATATTGCGCTTGATGATTGTTTAGCACCGAATTCCACATGTAATAATTTCAAAATTTCTAAGTGTGGACATCGTGGATGTCTCACGTGTCCACTCTTTAATACTTCAGCTTCATTTAGTTCCGCGTTAACTGGTAACTCATATTCTGTTAACTCGTATGTTGATCTTAGTTGTTCTACTACAAACTGTATTTATTTAGTTTCCTGTAAGAAGTGTGGTCAACAGTATGTTGGCAAGACCACCCAAAGACTCCATCTTAGGGTGAACGGTCACAGAAAATCCGTTAGGAAAAAGCAATTGCTTATAGGTAAGCATTTTTCTGGACCCGACCATGGCTGGGATAACTTTAGTATTCAGATCATAGACGTCGTCTATCCATCTACTAAGGATTCCCCCTTTGGATTTGAGAGAAAAATCCGAGAGCGGGAATTATTCTGGATGCTAGAACTTGGGTCAGTGTTTCCGTTTGGTTTAAATGATAATGTCAGTGGGTTCGGAAATGCTACAAACCGCCGTTCAAATATATCCAACATTACCCAACTATTTAAACCCCATCAACGGAGACATCGCAGCCATGGTTGGCGAAAGTTTAATAGCTCGATGATTCACGATCATATCACTTTAAATTACTTAGTGGGTTTAACTAACACACCCAATAGTATACATAGCTTACGTACAGTTCTGTATGCGTTACCTCTGAGAGCTTTAGATCAAATAGCTAGAGATATACAACAATCTGCGTCTTCAGGAAATATAATACCATCAAAAATCATTAAAGTATGTCAAGATATAGCGTATTTTCGGTTGTATCGTCCAGTCAACATAATCGAAACATCTCAAGATCGGCTTTTCTTGAAACTCAACTACTTAGATAAAGGACTGGACATCATTAATTTACCTCGAATCCTGAATGATCCAGAGGTACGCCACGCTGTGCCAAACTATTTTAAGTTCACCGAACCTCCTTGCATTTCATATAAGTACACTAAATCTATAGCCACCAAAATATTCAATTACTCCAATGCTGTCCAGGAGTTTGACTGGAGCTTATACACGTCAGGAGGCTATAGTTGTGATTGTGAATCGTCGAACTTTATCTATACACCATGCAAACATATTGTGACTGGTGACCTTGATGTGGTGAGTGATAAGGATCTGAAATTACTCCTGATGAAAGGACCTAAATATAGAGAGCCAACAAGAATAAATCTGAAGGCCGACCAGAAGATAGTCCTGTCTGCATTAGAACAGTACGTTATTGATTGATCTAAGCGAGAAAAAGTTGAACCTACAGTACTCGCTGATTGGCTGGACCTCATCAAGAGCAAGGTCGTTGAAACAATCCGCCATATTGACAGAAGTACTCTTCCCCAAGCAAAACAAGTACTGAGAAACCGCAATTCGCAAGAAGTTCTAGCAAATCTCCAGAGTAAATTCGTCATAGTCCCAGCAGACAAAGCTCCGAATAATATAATATTCATATGTAAATATTACTATTACCAGGTGCTGGTTAAAGAATTGAGTGTAGACATATCTTCATCAAATACGTCTACTTACTCCCAAACTGTATTTACTCTGGAAGATTTATTTAACAATCACAAAAAGTTTCTCAGGGAAAGAGGTATTTGTCTTTCAACCAATCATAACGACATACCAAAACTATACTGGACTCCCAAAATGCATAAATCACCATACAAAGCTAGATTCATAGCTGGTTCTAGAAGCTGCACCACCAAGCTTCTTTCAACCCTATTGACGAGGGCCCTTCAGGAGGTAAAAGCATTTTGGGAAAGGTATTGCGCCACTATTTCTAAGAACTCTGGCGTTGAATGTATGTGGATATTGAAAAACTCAAAATGTCTTACGGAAGAACTTGATGCTAAAGGTCACATACCGTACAGACATGTATCCACATGGGATTTCTCGACTCTCTATACTACAATCCCTCATCAGGACCTTATTGATCGTCTAAGTTCATTAATAGTATCTGTGTTCAAGAAAACTGATCGTAGATATATTAATGTCGGAAGCCATAAAGCATTCTTTAGCTCGACTACATACAAGAGATATCATTCATGGGATGTTTCTTTGTTTATAGAGTTGCTTGAATTTCTCATTAAAAATATCTATGTGAAATTTGGCAACACAATATATCAGCAGCATATAGGTATTCCAATGGGTACTAATTGTGCACCCCTGTTGGCTGACCTGTATCTGTTCTCTTATGAATTTGACTATATGCAGGCGCTTTCAAAAACCGATCCATTCAAAGCCCGTTCCTTCTCATTCACCAAACGCTATATAGACGATCTTCGGTCCATACTTCATGTAAGAAAGCACGAGAGAGATATCCTCTCCTTATTGGCGTTTACGCCAATGGCATTCAACTTTAATAGGGTGGGTGGGTGGGTGGGTGGTGGTGGTTGGAGACCGTGATACATGGACATTGAACAAGGAGTATTTCTGTGACCGGCAGAATGAAGCGACAGAATGGCCGTATGCTGTCTGTTTTGGGGGAGACGTCAGAATGGCAGAATGAAAATCGTGGCCGTGTAGGCCTTCTTTATTTTGGCGACGGCACTATGGCACAATGAAGCTCTCTCAATTTATCAAGTATTTACAAATAGGACTATTACTGTGGCCGGCAGAATGAAGCGGCAGAATGACCGTAGTCTCCCTTATTTGGGGAAGACGGCAGAATGGCACAATGAAAATTATGGCCTTGTACTCGTTTTTTTTTATCACGGCAGAATGTCTCAATTAAACTTTCTCAATTGATCAACTATTTAATTAGTCTTTTTTTTTTATCACGGCAGAATGATCCAACCGATCCAATTCAACATTTCCAACTTATCATCTATTTAAAATATAAAAACTAGAAGGATTTCTCTTTTTTTTTGGGTGCACGGCACAATGTCACTTTCTCAATGTATCAAGTATTTAAAATACAAGAATTTCTGTGATCGGAAGAATGAAGTGACAGACTGATCGTACTCTTTGTTAATTTTTTTTAGACACAAAATGTGTCAATGTTACATACATATATGTAGGAGGATTTGACATCGATTGAAAAATGTAGGCCTACATATACAGCAAGGCTACCAAAGAGCTCGCCTGGTATTTCCTTCCAATATGTATTATTCTTTCCTTGCCATGCTTCATCCACTCCAGTTGTGTGCCAATTCATAAACATCCCCTCCATCGTGAAATGATGGACAATGTGTATGGCATGTGTATGGCAAGTTTAGGCTCAATTGTTTTACTTAATTGGAAAGTAAAGCAGAGCCTGTGTTCAGTGATCCGTCAGTTCAGCTACTTGGATAGTTTCTTTGGTCGCTGTTCTATCTCTTAATCTGCATGCATGCGAGACCTTGGAAAGTAAAGCAGAGCCTGTGTACTGATCCGTGAGTTCAGCTGTTTGGGTTCTAAAACTTAAGTATTTTGTGGAAAATACGTCTCGTCACAAATTATGTAAAGATTAGTTGTAAAAATATTTATTGTTATATAAATAGGCCGATTCTCTGCAAATGTTATCATTACCCGAACACATCCTCCAGTGCGGAGGCAGTCAAAGCGGGATTAGGACTTAGGGTTAGGTATGCTTCATAACTATCAGGTTTAGGGTCAGTTCAGCTATAGAAGTCAGATAATTTCTCCACCAAAGTGTAACTAGGGTAATGTCGAAGCTGGGTGTTAGGCATGAGTGTGCTTGAAGTTGACTTTCAAAGCACTGTTAGGAAGGAATATATCTGAAGTGCAGTGTCAAAGCGGTATTAGGGAAAAATGTACGTGCAATCGAGTGTCAAAGCTGTATTAGGGAGGAATGTATGTTTAGGTGAGTGTCAAAGCAGTGTCACGGAATGTATGTCAAGTCGAATGTCAAATTGTTGTTAGGGAGGAATGTACGTGGAGTCAAGTGTCAAAGCGGTGTTAGGGAGGAATGTATGTGAAGTCGAGTGTCAAAGCGGTGTTAGGGAGGAATGTACGTCAAGTCGAGTGTCAAAGCGGTGTTAGGGAGGAATGTACGTCAAATCGAGTGTCAAAGCGGTGTTAGGGAGGAATGTACGTGAAGTCAAGTGTCAACCAGTGTTAGGGAGGAATGTATGTCACGTCGAGTGGCAAAGCGGTGTTAGGCAGGAATGTATGTGAAGTCGAGTGTCAAAGTGGTGTTAGGGAGGAACGTATTTGAAGTTGAATGTCAAAGCGGTGTTAGGGAGGAATGTATGTGAAGTTGACTGTCAAAGCGGTGTTAGAGAGGAATGTATGTGAAGTCGAGTGTCAAAGCGGTGTTAGGGAGGAATGTATGTCAGGTCGAGTGTCAAAGCAGTATTAGGACTTATGGTTAGGTATGCTTCATAACTATCAGGTTTAGGGTCATTTCAGCTATAGAAGTCAGATAATTTCTCCACCAAAGCGTAACTAGGGTAATGTCGAAGCTGGGCGTTCAGCATGAGTGTGCTTGAAATTGACTTTCAAAGCACTGTTAGGAAGGAATATATCTGAAGTGCAGTGTCAAAGCGGTATTAGGGAAAAATGTACGTGCAATCGAGTGTCAAAGCTGTATTAGGGAGGAATGTATGTTTAGGTGAGTGTCAAAGCAGTGTCACGGAATGTATGTCAATTCGAATGTCAAATTGTTGTTTGGGAGAAATGTATGTGGAGTCAAGTGTCAAAGCGGTGTTAGGGAGGAATGTATGTGAAGTCGAGTGTCAAAGCGGTGTTAGGGAGGAATGTACGTCAAATCGAGTGTCAAAGCGGTGTTAGGGAGGAATGTACGTGAAGTCGAGTGTCAACCAGTGTTAGGGAGGAATGTATGTCAAGTCGAGTGGTCAACCAGTGTTAGGGAGGAATGTATGTCAAGTCGAGTGGCAAAGCGGTGTTAGGGAGGAATGTATGTGAAGTCGAGTGTCAAAGTGGTGTTAGGGAGGAATGTAGTTGAAGTTGAATGTCAAAGCAAAGTCAAAGGTGTTAGGGAGGAATGTATGTGAAGTCGAGTGTCAAAGCTGTGTTAGGGAGGAATGTATGTAATGTTGAGTGTCAAAGCGGTATTAGGACTTAGGGTTAGGTATGCTTCATAACTTTCAGGTTTAGGGTCATTTCAGCTATAGAAGTCAGATAATTTCTCCACCAAAGCGTAAATAGGGTAATGTCGAAGCTGGGCGTTCAGCATGAGTGTGCTTGAAGTTGACTTTCAAAGCACTGTTAGGAAGGAATATATCTGAAGTGCAGTGTCAAAGCGGTGTTAGGGAAAAATGTATGTGGAGTCGAATGTCAAAGCAGTCTTAGGGTTGCATTGTACGTGAAGTCCAGTGTCAACCGGTGTTAGGGAAGAATGTATGTAAAGTCGAGTGTCAAAGCGGTGTTAGGGAGGAATGTACGTCAAGTCAAGTGTCCAAGCGGTGTTAGGGAGGAGTACGTCAAGTCAAGTGTCAAAGCAGTGTTAGGGAGGAATGTATGTCAGGTCGAGTGTCAAAGCGGGATTAGGACTTAGGGATAGGTATGCTTCATAACTATCACGTTTAGGGTCATTTCAGCTATAGAAGTGCAGTGTCAAAGCAGTGTTAGGGAAAAATGTACGTTGAGTCGAATGTCAAAGCGGTGTTCGGGATGAATGTATGTGAAGTCGAGTGTGAAAGCGGAGTGAGGGAGTAATGTACATGAAGTCGACTGTCAAAGCGCTGTTAGGGAGGAATGTACGTCAAGTCGAGTATCAAAGCGGTGTTAGAGAGGAGTGTACGTCAAGTCGACTGTCAAAGCGGTGTTAGGGAGGAATGTATGTCAGGTCGAGTGTCAAAGCGGGATTAGGACTTAGGGATAGGTATGCTTCATAACTATCACGTTTAGGGTCATTTCAGCTATAGAAGTGCAGTGTCAAAGCAGTGTTAGGGAAAAATGTACGTTGAGTCGAATGTCAAAGCGGTGTTCGGGATGAATGTATGTGAAGTCGAGTGTGAAAGCGGAGTGAGGGAGTAATGTACATGAAGTCGACTGTCAAAGCGCTGTTAGGGAGGAATGTACGTCAAGTCGAGTATCAAAGCGGTGTTAGAGAGGAGTGTACGTCAAGTTGACTGTCAAAGCGGTGTTAGGGAGGAATGTATGTCAGGTCGAGTGTCAAAGCGGGATTAGGACTTAGGGTTAGGTATGCTTCATAACTATCAG
This sequence comes from Hanleya hanleyi, assembly GCA_036873755.1. Lineage (NCBI taxonomy): Eukaryota > Metazoa > Mollusca > Polyplacophora > Lepidopleurida > Hanleyidae > Hanleya > Hanleya hanleyi. The sequence goes on along the minus strand of JAVTVY010040953.1, from coordinate 74,304 downwards.
GGTTTGGGTCAGTTCAACTATAGAAGTCAGATAATTTCTCCACCAAAGCGTAACTAGGGTAATGTTGAAGCTGGGTGTTAGGCATGAGTGTGCTTGAAGTTGACTTTCAAAGCACTGTTAGGAAGGAATATATCTGAAGTGCAGTGTCAAAGCGGTATTAGGGAAAAATGTACGTGCAATCGAGTGTCAAAGCTGTATTAGGGAGGAATGTATGTTTAGGTGAGTGTCAAAGCAGTGTCACGGAATGTATGTCAAGTCGAATGTCAAATTGTTGTTTGGGAGAAATGTATGTGGAGTCAAGTGTCAAAGCGGTGTTAGGGAGGAATGTATGTGAAGTCGAGTGTCAAAGCGGTGTTAGGGAGGAATGTACGTCAAATCGAGTGTCAAAGCGGTGTTAGGGAGGAATGTACGTGAAGTCGAGTGTCAACCAGTGTTAGGGAGGAATGTATGTCAAGTCGAGTGGCAAAGCGGTGTTAGGGAGGAATGTATGTGAAGTCGAGTGTCAAAGTGGTGTTAGGGAGGAATGTATTTGAAGTTGAATGTCAAAGCGGTGTTAGGGAGGAATGTATGTGAAGTTGACTGTCAAAGCGGTGTTAGGGATGAATGTATGTGAAGTAGAGTGTCAAAGCGGTGTTAGGGAGGAATGTATGTAATGTTGAGTGTCAAAGCGGTATTAGGACTTAGGGTTAGGTATGCTTCATAACTATCAGGTTTAGGGTCATTTCAGCTATAGAAGTCAGATAATTTCTCCACCAAAGCGTAACTAGGGTAATGTCGAAGCTGGGCGTTCAGCATGAGTGTGCTTGATGTTGACTTTCAAAGCACTGTTAGGAAGGAATATATCTGAAGTGCAGTGTCAAAGCGGTATTAGGGGAAAATGTACGTGCCATCGAGTGTCAAAGCTGTATTAGGGAGGAATGTATGTTTAGGTGAGTGTCAAAGCAGTGTCACGGAATGTATGTCAAGTCGAATGTCAAATTGTTGTTAGGGAGAAATGTATGTGGAGTCAAGTGTCAAAGCGGCGTTAGGGAGGAATGTATGTGAAGTCGAGTGTCAAAGCGATGTTAGGGAGGAATGTACGTCAAGTCGAGTGTCAAAGCGGTGTTAGGGAGGAATGTATGTCAAATCGAGTGTCAAAGCGGTGTTAGGGAGGAATGTACGTCAAGTCGAGTGTCAACCAGTGTTAGGGAGGAATGTATGTCAAGTCGAGTGGCAAAGCGGTGTTAGGGAGGAATGTATGTGAAGTCGAGTGTCAAAGTGGTGTTAGGGAGGAATGTAGTTGAAGTTGAATGTCAAAGCGGTGTTAGGGAGGAATGTATGTGAAGTCGAGTGTCAAAGCTGTGTTAGGGAGGAATGTATGTAATGTTGAGTGTCAAAGCGGTATTAGGACTTAGGGTTAGGTATGCTTCATAACTTTCAGGTTTAGGGTCATTTCAGCTATAGAAGTCAGATAATTTCTCCACCAAAGCGTAAATAGGGTAATGTCGAAGCTGGGCGTTCAGCATGAGTGTGCTTGAAGTTGACTTTCAAAGCACTGTTAGGAAGGAATATATCTGAAGTGCAGTGTCAAAGCGGTGTTAGGGAAAAATGTATGTGGAGTCGAATGTCAAAGCAGTCTTAGGGTTGCATTGTACGTGAAGTCCAGTGTCAACCGGTGTTAGGGAGGAATGTATGTAAAGTCGAGTGTCAAAGCGGTGTTAGGGAGGAATGTACGTCAAGTCAAGTGTCAAAGCGGTGTTAGGGAGGAGTACGTCAAGTCAAGTGTCAAAGCAGTGTTAGGGAGGAATGTATGTCAGGTCGAGTGTCAAAGCGGGATTAGGACTTAGGGATAGGTATGCTTCATAACTATCACGTTTAGGGTCATTTCAGCTATAGAAGTGCAGTGTCAAAGCAGTGTTAGGGAAAAATGTACGTTGAGTCGAATGTCAAAGCGGTGTTCGGGATGAATGTATGTGAAGTCGAGTGTGAAAGCGGAGTGAGGGAGTAATGTACATGAAGTCGACTGTCAAAGCGCTGTTAGGGAGGAATGTACGTCAAGTCGAGTATCAAAGCGGTGTTAGAGAGGAATGTACGTCAAGTCGACTGTCAAAGCGGTGTTAGGGAGGAATGTATGTCAGGTCGAGTGTCAAAGCGGGATTAGGACTTAGGGTTAGGTATGCTTCATAACTATCAGGGTTTGGGTCAGTTCAACTATAGAAGTCAGATAATTTCTCCACCAAAGCGTAACTAGGGTAATGTTGAAGCTGGGTGTTAGGCATGAGTGTGCTTGAAGTTGACTTTCAAAGCACTGTTAGGAAGGAATATATCTGAAGTGCAGTGTCAAAGCGGTATTAGGGAAAAATGTACGTGCAATCGGGTGTCAAAGCTGTATTAGGGAGGAATGTATGTTTAGGTGAGTGTCAAAGCAGTGTCACGGAATGTATGTCAAGTCGAATGTCAAATTGTACCTTGTATAGTGTAATAGCTAATTATTTAGCAACTATCTCCAATTAGAAAGCAGGATTGGCTTTGATTGTGACGTTGCAAAGTGACGCTCTCAAGAAAAACATCTTCATTCTGACGCACTTCATTGTGACGTTACAGGGTTAGGCTCACCCTTTCCTTTTATTCTGCCGGTTCAAAGTGCCGGCAGAAGAAAAGTCTCTGATTTTCCATTGTGCCGCTGCATTCTGCCGTAAAGAACTAAAGTGACTGTGTTTCATTGTGACGCTGCAGCGACAGTACGAAAAAAGATGGTCTTAAATTTTTCATTGTGACGTGCCATTCTGCCGTACCGAGAAAAAGTAATGTTTCTGATGATCAATTAAACACTTTATTTCCTTCCATTCTGTCGCTTCAAAGTGCCGGCAGAAAGAAAGTCTTTCATTTTCCATTGTGCCGTTCCATTCTGTCGTAGAGGGAAAAAGTGATTGTGTTATATTGTGATGCTGGTAAGCAGGATTGACTTTGATTGTGACGTTGCAAAGTGACGCTCTGATGAAAGACATGTTCATTCTGACGCACTTCATTGTGACGTTACAGGGTTAGGCTCTCTTCCATTCTGTCGCTTCAAAGTGCCGGCAGAAAGAAAGTCTTTCATTTTCCATTGTGCCGTTCCATTCTGCCGTAGAGGGAAAAAGTGATTGTGTTATGTGATGCTGAGATGAGAAGCAGGATTTACTTTGATTGTGACGTTGCAAAGTGACGCTCTGAAGAAAGACATGTTCATTCTGACGCACTTCATTGTGACGTTACAGGGTTAGGCTCACCCTTCCTTCCATTCTGCCGGTTCAAAGTGTCGGTAGAAGAAAATTCTCTCATCTTCCATTGTGTCGCTGCATTCTGCCGTAAAGAGGTAAAGGGACTGTCTTTCATTGTGACGTTGCAGCGTCGGTTCGAAAAAATATGGTCTTAAATTTTTCATTGTGTCGTTCCATTCTGCCGTACTGACAAAACAGGTACCTTGTATAGCAACTACCTCCAATAGCGAAGTCTCCGAACTGTCCGTGTACGAGTAATTTGCCCTTGCCCGCTAGTAGGCGCTCGAGTCAGGGGGGACAAAATGTGGATTGGATAAGATGAAAAGAGATAGGTAGCCATCAAAACAGTGCAATATATTGAGCAAACGACATTTCCAATAACTTCAAAATTGGGTTCGGTGGCATGACAGACCACGCTTGTCATTGTAATAGTTTGTATTTGGCCATATCCACGTTCAATGCGACATTTTCTATTGTAACGCCAGTGACATCATTAGTATAATGCGTGATGTCCTTTGTTGACGTCATGATGCTGTCGCCATATCTGATTATTGCATGACGTCACAATACAACGTTGCTAGAAGAAAGATACATTGTATGGGATTTTGTCCTCCCCGATTCAAACGTCCTCTGGCGGACAGGGGCAAATACTCTTATCATGACAGAATGGAAACTTCCGTATTAGAAAGCAGGATTGGCTTTGATTGTGACGTTGCAAAGTGACGCTCTCAACAAAGACATCTTCATTCTGACGGACTTCATTGTGACGTTACAGGGTTAGGCTCAACCCTTCCTTTCATTCTGCCGGTTCAAAGTGCCGGCGGGCAGAAAGAGAGAGAGTCTTTCATTTTCCATTGTGCCGTTCCATTCTGCCGTAGAGGGAAGAAGTCATTGTGTTATATTGTGATGCTGGTAAGCAGGATTTGACTTTGATTGTGACGTTGCAAAGTGACGCTCTCAAGAAAGACATGTTCATTCTGATGCGCTTCATTGTCACGTTACAGGGTTAGGCTCACCCTTCTTTCCATTCTGCCGGTTCCGGCAGAAGAAAACTCTCTGATTTTCCATTGTGCCGCTGCATTCTGCCGTACCGAGAAAAGGTCATGTTCCTGATGACAAATTGAAAAGTCAACTTCATTTCCTTCCATTAAGAAGGTGCAAAGAGCGTTGACAAAGACAGAGTTGTACTCTGCTGTACAAAGAAACTACTTTGAACCACATTGTGTTTCATTAATATGGCACTTGTACGGCTGAAAATAAGAGAATGGTGCAGGTTTTCCACTCTCTTATAGTCTCTCTCGTGCTTCCTTACATGAAGTATCCACCCGATCTTCTCGCTGTGGATAATCGCTATATAAATGCTGCAGTGAAGGATATATATCCACCTTCACTGGATTTGAAGGAAACTACTGATAGCTCTACAGGCACATCATATTTAGATCTATATCTTTATAAAAATGAAGCGGGCATTCTCTCTCGTCGACTTTATGACAAAAGAGATGATTACAATTTCGACATCGTAAACTATCCCTTTCTGGACAGTAATATTCCAGTGGGACCTGCATATGGCGTATACATATCTCGCTTAGTAGCATTTGCTAGATCCTGCGTTAAATGTGACGATTTTAATCAACGTCACAAAACACTGGTGCAGAAACTTAAAAAACAGGGCTATTCCACCAAGCGCCTACACTCAAAGTTTCTCAAATTTGGCGATGCATATCGCATGCTGATAGCAAAATACGAACGTAGCGTGCAAGATCTATGGCGCTACGTTTCGTAACTTGTGTCTAATTCCGCGTAACCCGGGGCTAGGGGCCGTATGAACCCATGTACTTCAAGATCCTCATGGTACTCATATGAACACTCACAATCAAGCGTGACTGAGATACATCATTCTTTAGATGACGACTTCACAACGAATATTATGGATTAAGAATACTGATCAGCGATACGGATTTGATATTTTTGGAACATCATGATGTCTTGCCGGATTCATTGAAAACTGTTGACCGCTTCTGTCTTGCAGGAAACAAGCCTATGTTTATGTATACTATGATTGTCTTTTTGAATTTGGTGCTAATACTGTTATATGGAAAATGGAATAGGTCTTTGGATTATGGACGCGGATATTCTCTAATGGACGACGGCTGGATTATGAATGACGGACTAGACGCTTGTAACTTTGAAACTTTCATTCTTGGAGGTTTTTCGTTTAACGCTACACACTTCGAACGTGCGAGCTAATCCACTCTATAGGTTATCATTTCAGGCTTCTTTGAGCGTATTTGCATAACTTTCCGCGTGAAACGTCATTGGTCGCTTTTATGTCAGATTTTTTTAATTCTTTATTTATAGTAGGATCATTATGCAGAATAACCCCCAAAAATTGCAAGAAAACGTTTTATGGTGTTTTCCTGTAGTATTTGGTCCAGAGAACAACATATCAAAAGTTGGCCGAAATTGGATCACCGCAAAGGGTCTAAATATGACGTCAAACAAAATGGCCGCCATTTGACCACAATTCTCAATATTTACACATATCTTTTGAAACAAGCAGTACCAGACCACTTTAAAAGTGCAAACAATCCTCAAAATTTATTGTCTTAGAAGTCTTGCAGTTGACAGGAGTGTCCCGAAGTTATGTCATGACGTCATCAATGACGTCATGACCTAATTTTTTATTAATCTGATGATAAATTCCAATTTATGAAACTGCAATTCACATGAAATAGTTTTTGTCCTGTATAATACCTGTGCTAGATGTATCAACAAATTACTATTTGGCAGTGACGTCAAGATGCTGATGCCACAATCATACATTCTGAATGAACACGCAGTCACATATACGCAAAAACAACATCAAATTTGACGAATGTTTTTTCAAAATTGGTTGGTATCCAGAATGCCATTCCAGTTGAGGCACCATTACTGCTTTACACAAAAGCTGTCACAATATCAGTCCTCATTGTCATCTAAAATGGGTGCATGGTTCACGTTTTCACAGTTCCCATCCTGACAAGGTCCACAAGCCCCTGTGCACTCAAGTCCGTACTTCTGACAGCTACATATAAGTGCATTGCATCCAGCCGAGCAGTTGCAATGAATCATTTTTAGCAGGATGTCAGGAGCAGGGTTATTCGCCATCATTACTGGTGTGAGTTTGTCCCCTTGAATATCCCAGCCCCAATTTGCAGGGTCCATCTTGCCCCTATGGCCCATCCATTGCATGACTTGAAGGTAGCTTCGTCGTGCGTGGTATTTTGTAGCTGAGATTGTGGGGGGCAATCACTCAGGTGTTACGATTGACTTTGCGGTCACCACCTCTTTGCAGAGGTAACTGTACCGCAATTCTGCTAGAGATTCAGACTGTGTCCCGTTAAACATAGCCACCATTGCCTTACTTCCAGCACTTTCCACAGCAACTTGATCTCAGTTTTGAGCACAAAAAATCTTTGAACAGGTACGCAAGACAGAATCGCCCTTGATGACTTTTTGAAACACTGATTTCTTCCCAACACCAAAGATTCTAGAGGTAGTGTCACACCCAGTGAATGCATGGGCAAGCAACAAATCAGTACAGACATCATCCCCGAGTTCCTTACTGTCCATTCTCCCATGCAGAAGCAATATGAGAAGATCTGTATCTTCTCCGATAAGAGTGGTTGATTTGGTGGTGGACATAGTGACAGCTGCTTTCACTATGTCCAAATCTGCATCCCCCTCTACCTGCACCACATGACAGTCTTTTTGCCTCAAGCGCACCATAATCATGTCAATTAGTGACTTTTTTTTACTTTTTTTCATTGGAAAGGAAATCATCTTTCTTCTCCACAAGTTGAGTTGTCTCCGTAATATTTACAGTATTTTTCACAGTTGTTGTCTTTCGTCGCTTGTGGGTGTTGTCCTTTTGTCCTTTGTGCTGGGTCCTCCATATCCGTCGAAGATCACGGTTGCTTTTCCATGTACAGTTCTGTTGTAAAAGATGCATAAGCATCAGCAATTGAACTGCGAAAGCCAGACAAACCCGCGCTTCTTGAGGCTATACGGAGCCATGCTACTTCTGTTGATGATGCTGTCCTTCAATCTATTCTCACGACTGAGCACTACGTCTTGGACGGGGATTCCCTCCTAGATCGGCTGAAATGGACGGAAGGGAGCACCTACAGTTCAATGGCTGATGCTTATGCATCTTTTACAACAGAACTGTATGGAAAATCAACCCTGGTCTTTGAAGGATATGGAGGACCCAGCACAAAGGACAACACCCACCAGCGACGAAAGACAACAACTGTGAAAAATACTGTAAATATTACGGAGACAACTCAATTTGTGGGGAAGAAAGATGATTTCCTTTCCAATGAAAAAAATAAAAAGTCACTAATTGACATGATTACGGTGCGCTTGAGGCAAAAAGACTCATGTGGTGCAGGTAGAGGGGATGCAGATTTGGACATAGTGAAAGCAGCTGTCACTATGTCCACCACCAAATCAACTTCTCTTATCGGAGAAGATACAGATCTTCTCATATTGCTTCTGCATGGGACAATGGACAGTAAGGAACTCTACTTTCGTTCGGAAGCCGAATGTGTACATCATCAAAGTTTTGAAGAAGTTACTCGGGGATGATGTCTGTACTGATTTGTTGTTTGCCCATGCATTCACTGGGTGTGACACTACCTCTAGAATCTTTGGTGTTGGGAAGAAATCAGTGTTTCAAAAAGTCATCAAGGGCGATTCTGTCTTGCGTACCTGTTCAAAGGTTTTTTGTGGTCAAAACTCAGATCAAGTTGCTGTGGAAAGTGCTGGGTGTAAGGCAATGGTGGCTTTGTTTAACGGGACAAAGTCTGAATCTCTAGCATCATTGCGATACAGTTACCTCTGTAAAAAGGTGGCGACCGCAAAGTCATTCGTAACACCTGAGCGATTGCCCCCCCCCCCCCTACAACCTCAGCTACAGAATACCACGCACGACGAAGCCACCTTCAAGTCATGCAATGGATGGGCCATAGTGACAAGATGTACCCTGCAAATTAGTGCTGGGATATTCAAGGGGACAAACTCACACCATTAATGATGGCGAATAACCCTGCTCCTGACACCCTGCTAAAAATGATTCACTGCAACTGCTCAGCTGGATGCAACACACTTAGATGTAGCTGTAAGAAGTACGAACTTGAGTGCACAGGGGCTTGTGGACCTTGTCAGGATGGGAACTGTGAAAATGTGAACCATGCACCCATTTTAGATGACAATGAGGACTGATATTGTGACAGCTTTTGTGTAAAGCAGTAATGGTGCCTCAACTGGAATGGCATTCTGGATACCAACCAATTTTGAAAAAACATTCGTCAAATTTGATGTTGTTTTTGCGTATATGTGACTGCGTGTTCATTCAGAATGTATGATTGTGGCATCAGCATCTTGACGTCACTGCCAAATAGTAATTTGTTGATACATCTAGCACAGGTATTATACAGGACAAAAACTATTTCATGTGAATTGCAGTTTCATAAATTGGAATTTATCATCAGATTAATAAAAAATTAGGTCATGACGTCATTGATAATAGGTTCAAGATGACTCCAATATGAAATACTACAAAGCCTCGGAGTGTCATCTGTCAAGTTATTGTCGTTCCGGAGATAGGGTAGAACATTTTGTTAGGGAGCCATGATGTCACACGGGCCTGGTAGGGTTAAAACATCATGGGAATACAGAAAATGGGACCCAACATAGCTTGTCTGAAACTTTCGTCATTTGTCTGCCCTCGTATAAGTCCGGGCATTTTTGTTACGTCACATATTTCGAATGCAATCTATTTCACAGTCTAGGTAGTCTTTTCAGAATCCCGTTTTAAGTTGATTTTACCCCACAGTACATATATCTCGAATGCAGGCCAGTGTACGTGTAAGATCGTTAATTTCATGGTCATTTTAAACATGTTTGCATATTAATTCAAGCGAAGCATCTGCATTTTTCTTACCCAATAGTTCACATACTTCCAATTCAAGCTAGCTCACAATCGAGCTAGCCATCTGAGGGTCATTTTAAGCCCATCAGCGCAGAGTATCATGGTAATTCGGAATCGTTTTGAACCTAGTTGTATAATATTCCGCGCGAAGCATCATGGGAACATACACAAAATGGCGGATGCGATGGGACATTTGTTTCAATATATTATTCATGGTATTTTTTTCAACTACAATAGACATATATTGAATGCAAGTTATTTTCCATTATGACTGTTCATTTCCGGATAATTGAAAGCCTGAATTTGTAAAATACAATGGAATTGGACGGACTTGAAATGAGGGCTATGATTGTTTGACTGATGTACGTTTCCCTGTCCAATGGTGAAGTCTTACATTTTAACAGAAATAAATTTATTATTGGTGAAAATTTTACACCATAAGTTATCATTTTATGGTAATTTTGAAACCAACTGCATGGACTTCTGAGTGCGATGCATGGCACGCATATTGAAAATGGCGACCTAGAATCTGAAATATTTGCTTTGGAGCATTTTTCACCTTCATTTGACATCAACACGTGCTATTTCATATCATACCATATTTACTAGTACGATATTATGCCTACTCGCATAATCTTAGAAGCTACGATATCGTTCTGTTTATGTTGAGACAAGTTAGACGACAGCCATGGAAAACCGGAATTTCACGATCGTTGATGGGATGTGACGACTGCACTGTAAATCGTTACGTAACTATGTAAGTATTACGTAGCTAAACTTACTGATTAACTAATATGTTGCTTTTGTCCACTCACAAGGTCCACGACAGAAATACAAGCCCATGATTCATACATTTCTACAGCCATACTAATTGCTACTCTCATAAACAGCTTGAGTCACTGACGTCCTTACTCTCTTTGTTCAAGGAGAAGAATAGGGACGTCAGTGACACCAGCTGTTTATGAGCGTAAATAATTGCAAGCAACGTAAATTTAATAATGTCGTATTGAAGAAACTGACCGTGTGTGCATATAATATCGATAATATAAACATTGAAAATAGGGAGGCTTACCGTTTTCGAATTCGATCAATTGAAATAAGTGAGGATATCCACGTAAGTACTCTCGATCTGTTCTTCTGCTAGTGCTTCATATACTGCTGTCGTCTGTGGAATCGACGAAACTGCTTTGAAGTGTCGTCTGTGGAATCGACGAAACTGCTTTGAAGTGGTTCTGTCATTTTGAACGTATCATACCCTCTAATTTGTTGCCGTAGTTCAGAATAGTTTCCGCAGCCAATTTTCAGACAAACAATCCCCCTACTTCTGAAAACTATAAACGTCTCTCAGTTAGGCGTGTGACTATACCTACAAAGAATATCACTACGAAGTCGTGGATTGTCAATCCGAGTAATTAAGTGCCAAGATACTCTCGATACTAAAAGCTAGTTCAAGGGTTCGGTGACGTTGTTGACACTCTCATATCTGTAGACGTTGGCTTAGTCAACGGATATAGAAGCTTCCTTTCACGGCAATATTTCTTCCAGACGTCTAAGTACGGAATAAATCTCAATAAAAGCACACATGAGCTGATCTCAGAATGGAATTATACACTCTTCATCGGCGAATTGAGAGACTATGTTAGGCGTTTACCTGAGGATATAACACTTGTCTGAGAGATAAACCACCACCAGCCTTTTTGGTCGGATAGATGAACATTTGACAAGCAACGCTTGGGTGGTTTTATCATCGAGATCGGAATGTCCACACACTTTCCTTGATCTATATTCTATTTCCTTGTGCTATTGTAAACACATATTAGACCGTCTATCCAATAAACCTGATAGAGATATCACACTTGGGTACCTGACCAATCGTAGAAACCAGGGCTCAGTAATCCACTGTCGAGTTAACCATTATTGCTCCTTTAAGAGCTCTTTCTTTACCATAAGAAGTATGTCCGATCAAGTCGATACAAAATTAACAATAATTTGTTGACAATGTCATAACATCACAGAAGAACTTGCGTATGGCGTAGAGTCCGGGATATTAGGGCATAAAAGTGACTGTTTGGTTCACATTCTTCCAAAAGCATCACATTTGGCTCATATGTCGCCCATAGTATACATATCACGTGTCGTACTATTTGCTGGATCCTGTGATAAATGTGACGATTTCTAGCAAGTCGCACAACATTTTCACAGAAACTGGTTCGGCCCAGACTGGCCCATTCATTTGCCGTCTTTTGATATACAGACTGGCCCATACATTTGCCGTACATGTATGGATGCTACCATACATCTTGTATGGGCATGTATGGGGAAAGCAATATTCCATACGTTACCCATACATAATCTTTTGATATACAGACTGGCCCATACATTTGCCGTACATGTATGGATGCTGCCATACATCTTGTATGGCAATGTTTGGGGAAAGAAATTTCCCATGCATTGCCCATACATGATCTTTTGATATATGCATATGCCGCACATGTATGGATATGTATGGGGAAACACTTTTCCATACATTACTCATGTACAATCTTTTAAAAATGACAGTGTCCCATACATTTGCCAGACACGTATGGAATCTACCGCACGTGAAGGGAAGCCTTGTATGGGAATTACCTGGGTATATCTTGTATGGGCATGTATGGGAAAAGCACTTTTCCATACACTACCCATGCATGATCTTTCAAACTATGGACTAATCCATACATCTGCGAGAGGTATATGTAATGTACCATTTTTCCAGGAGATCTAATTCTTTATCTAGGTGAATTATCCCATACATCTTCCATACATGCTGGGGAACAATGTATGGGAATTGTATGGACTGTGCCTCGAAAGAGTGACGTGAAGAGATTTCCCATGCACTGCCCATACATATAACTTTAGAACAAAATTTGTACCATACATTTCCCATACATGTCCATAGTTGCCAAATGCGGAGGCGTTTTTAGTTTCAATACATCCATATATTTCCCATACATTTGTAGGTTAACAGTCCCCTTTTAAAAAAATTTCAAGTTGATGTATGGGGTATGTGCGGAAACTTGCTTTTACCATACATTCCCATACCCATGCATTTTCCATACGTTTCCCATACACTGTCCATACATTTTATTTTGGTAAGGGCATGTATCCACTTATGAGGAGCTTTTAGACCGAGCTGGTATCACCACATTAGAAGTCTCTCGACTTCGTTCTGTGGCTGTCGAGGTTTTTAAAATCCTGAGGAACTTATTCCCAGAGTATCTGAATGATTTGTTCATTGTAAATCCGAGGTCTAGCCACAGACTGGGTCAGCAAGTTGTTGTCCCCAGATTCAATGGTATCACCTATGGTAGAAACTCTCTGAGGTATAAAGGGGCTACCATCTGGAATCACCTCCTCAAAGATTTTAAGTGTGCCATGACCCTAAATGAGTTCAAGTCATTGCTAAATACTTAGAATGGTGAAAATGGCTGTGCAATATATGCAAGTAGTTTTAAATGCTCTTTCACTAATACACGCAACTCGTTTACTTGGTTTTTATATCTATACTTGTTATCACCCATCTGTCGGTAAATAGCCAAAGGTTAATATTTCCTGTAATTTTAACCGATGTTAAATAAAGATTGTCTTACTGTCTTGTCTTGTCGATTTGACGCAGTTATAAATGTTTATCTCTGGTGGTTAACAATATAGGAGAGGATACACTTCAATTCCATTAATCAGTTCATTTACTAACCGGTTATCTCAAAGGCTAAGCAATTTACCATTAATTGCATAATGATATGTTCTCAACACCGAATAATCATATTCGAGACCAATTAATATCCCTTTATCTGTTCATATCTCGATTGAATCGCAGTCACGTTGTTCCGCTGTCTGGCGTATTAGTATGTTGCCGAATACAAGGCGACTGGTTATAATCATTGATTTTGATATATTTATATGATTCAGGCCTATGCTAAATCTCAGTAATTTTATTTGTTGGGGTCGCATAGAGGATTCATCGTACCATCTTTACTCTTGCCGCTGGCATTCGATACCGTCAACAGTAGCGTATCTGATCATGAGCATACGGAGATTGAAAAAAAAATGTTACTTTTACTTTATTAGCTCTTCCTGTAGTATGGATCATGATGTATTGGTTAATCATCAGATATATACGCAAACGAAAGCTTGATACTTCGTCTGCCACACAGGCGGAACGAAATAATGATCTAAAATAGTTCCACAAAGAACCGAAACTGTTCCACGCGGAACCAGATCGGTGACTTGCAGAACAGCCTTTGAGCATTTGGTTCTCTATGGATCTACACATGTTTACAGGTGGAGCAGAAAGAACGCAGTGTGGTTCGTCGTACATCTGTTCCCTACAAATCATCCAACCGATCTCTTGACTGGTGTACAAACAGTGTACGGTATATCCGTGTTTGATAGATGCATTTGTTTTCTAGCCGTCATCGTCAATCACATAGCCCTGTAGTTAATGTATAGTCAGTTATTTCAGTCGACCGGATATAATCTCCACATTTTGACAAACGCTGAATTACGAGAAGGCGTGTCGCAGTTTTCATATCTGATTTTATAGCAGACAATCGAAGCATTCAAGTCATCCGGCGGCTGGTTGATCGTTTATTAACATTTCGCGAGCAAAACTCTTATGCCGCGGAGGCTTGGGTCAGCTTCCGACGAAGCATAAACTCCAGATATGCCGATTGGGACATTCTTGTGATTGTGTTGCACATGGGAAATACGGGCAGTAGCGATTTTCTCTAATCAAATTGTTGAAGTCCCGTTCATGGACGACTTGAAGACTATGAATACTCAGCATTAAGGAATACGTCATTAAGCTATGACAGAGAATCCGTTAATCTGTCAATTAATTTGATTTGTTTTGTCTATCTCCACATTAAACGGATATTACTTATGATTCAGTCGTAGAGAAAACGAGCATGGTGGTAGAAAAATACAGCAGTATGGTCGGGCTCCTTGCATTGTTATCAAGATAAGTATGGTAGGCCAGCCCTACCATAGTTAAGTATGCTGGCCCAGTGTTCAGCCGTGTGGCTCTCATACACAATGACAGAAACAGTTTCTCCTATAAAGGCATTCATTCTGGAAGTCGAGTTTTCCAACTATGTGCCTTGATCCAGCTGTATTCCTCCCTTGAACAGTCTTCGATCTTTTCTACCGTTATCAACCCTTTACAGCGCCGTGCTTATAGTTCCAGTGTTTACTGTGTACAAGGCTTGGCTCTCACATCTTTATATCACATTTGCACGTGAAGAGACATATAGCCCCGATCCAATAACGTGGAATAGGCAGCAATCCGGTAATTCTCCATGGTGATAAGTATAGAATGGATTATGATCTCATCCGTCTCCATAACAGTACGTTGAGGTGGCCTGGAGTAGGCTATAAATGTACGACCTTTTGCAGTAGACACACGAAAGCCTGTCATTCTTTTTTGTATAGAAAAGTACAGAATACGGTAGGTATGTTTGATGAATACGTAGGAAGGTGAGACTACAATAGTCCAATAACTTGCATTTTAGAGCCCTCGTTCCCTTCTAGTCAATGTAGAACACCACATTGAGGGCAAAACTTAGTGTCTGAAAGTAGGTTCTAAAATTCCTTGTATAGTGAGACAGAAACGTGCAAGATGTGTGCCTATGATGAGTAAAGGATGAAACTTGGCACACAGTTATAGAGCCATTGCAAATTTGGCCTATCTAGGTTATGGCCACCAACAGTTTCTAAGTGTATTATATTTGCTGGTTTGGGGAAGAAAAATAGGATTCAAAATGTTTTGGCATAATAGCTTGATCATATCAGGAAGATTTCATAACATTTTATACAATCCTGGCGGTCACATACAAAATGGCGGTCACAGGACTCCTCAGAAATTTGATTTTGTGGCATTTATTGTATTATTTGATTATTCATTTATCTATTTTTGTTTTTGTTTTAGTTTTTCTTATCCAAACTCCAAACTAATATGGTATGATTTAACAGTATTGAAGAGAATTCCAGAGAAATGAAATGAAAATCGTTGTAAAAACCATTGAAATTTCAAGCAGCCGATCAAAACCTGTTCATACTTGCCGGTGCACTACAAGATTTAGTCCTATCTTTTAACTGTTTCACATTCACATTATAGATAATCATTTCTAGCTCATCGAAACGCATAATATTTCGCGTGAAGTAGAACGAAAAAAATCAAAATGGCGGCCATAATAGCTTAATTTTAACTTACGCTCTCAGATTTATCGCCTGGATTCGGGCATTGTTGTAATTCACAGTTCAGATATTGTGAATGCAAGCAATTTTACATTTCAGCTATTCATTCCGAGACCATATAAAACTGGGATGATAATTTGAGCGAAGCATTATTGAGAAATTCAATATGGCGACCGTGATAGGTCCTTTGAAACTTTCATTCTTGGACGTTTTTCGTTTAACGCTACACACATCGAACGTGCGAGCTAATCCACTCTATAGGTTATCATTTCAGGCTTCTTTGAGCGTATTTGCATAACTTTCCGCGTGAAACGTCACTGGTCGCTTTTATGTCAGATTTTTTGAAATTCTTTATTTAGTTAATTTGTTCGAATCAACTGCCCGATAAATTAGTAAATAATAATCTGATGTGAAATAAAGTAGGTTTTCCTCACGGAAAAGCAGGAATTTGAAGAAAATGACGAAAACGTCTCTTTTCTGGTACACCAGCAATTTTAAGGTTTGCCCCTGATTCTCTGCTCGGCCAATAATAGGTTCAAAATGACTCCAATATGAAATACTACAAAGCCTCGAAGTGTCATCTGTCAAGTTATTGTCGTTCCGGAGATAGGATAGAACATTTGGTTAGGAGGCCATGATGCCCCACGGCCTGGTAGGGTTAAAACATCATGGGAATATAGAAAATGGGACCCAACATAGCTTGTCTGAAACTTTCGTTATTTGTCTGCCCTCGTATAAGTCTGGGCATTTTTGTTACGTCACATATTTCAAATGCAATCTATTTCACATTCTAGGTAGTCTTTTCAGAATCTCGTTTTATGTTGCTTTTACCCCACAGTACATATATCTCGAATGCAGGCCAGTGTACGTGTAAGATCGTTAATTTCATGGTCATTTTAAACATGTTTGCATATTAATTCAAGCGAAGAATCTGCATTTTTCTTACCCAACAGTTCACATACTTCCAATTCAAGCTAGCTCACAATCGAGCTAGCCATCTGAGGGTCATTTTAAGCTCATCAGCGCAGAGTATCATGGTAATTCGGAATCGTTTTAAACCTAGTTGTATAATATTCCGCGCGAAGCATCATGGGAACATACACAAAATGGCGGCTGTGATGGGACATTTGTTTCAATATATTATTCATGGTATTTTTTCAACTACAATAGACATATATTGAATGCAAGTTATTTTTCCATTATGACTGTTCATTTCCGGATAATTGAAAGCCTGAATTTGTAAAATAATCCGACCAATGGAATCATGGGCGGACTTCAAATGAGGGCTATGATTGTTTGACTGATGTACGTTTCCCTGTCCAATGGTGAAGTCTTACATTTTAACAGAAATAAATTTATTATTGGTGAAAATTTTATACCATAAGTTATCATTTTATGGCAATTTTGAAACCAACTGCATGGACTTCTGAGTGCGATGCATCATACGCATATTGAAAATGGCGACCTAGAATCTGAAATAGTTGCTTTGGAGCATTTTTCATCTTCATTTGACATCAACACGTGCTATTTCATATCATACCATATTTATTAGTACGATATTAGGCCTACTCGCATAATCTTAGAAGCTACGACATCGTTTTATTTATGTTGAGACAAGTTAGGCGACAGCCTTGGAAACCCGGAATTTCATGATCGTCGATGGGATGTGACGACTGCACTGCAAATCGTTACGTAACTATGTAATTACTAATACAAAGAAATACAAGCCCATGGTTCAAACATTTCTACAGCCATACTAATTGCTACTCTCATAAACAGCTGACGTTCCTACTCTTTGTTCACGGGAAAGAATAGGGACGTCAGTGACACCACCTGTTTATGAGCGTAAATAATTGCAAGCAACGTAAATTTAATAATGTCGTATTGAAGAAACCGATCGTATGTGCATATAATATCGATAATAAATACATTGAAAATAGGGAGGCTTACCTTTTTCGTATTCGTTCAAATGAAATGAAGCGAGGATATTCACGTAAGTGCCCTCGATCTGTTCTTCTTCTAGTGCTTCATATACTGCTGTCGTCATCTGCGGAATCGACGAAAATGCTTTGAAATGGTTATGTCATTTTGAACGTATCATACCCTCTAATTTGTTGCCGTAGTTCAGAATAGTTTCCGCAGCCAATTTTCAGACAAACGATCCCCCTACTTCTGAAAACTATAAACGTCTCTCAGCTAGGCGTGTGACTATACCTACAAAGAATATCACTACGAAGTCCTGGATTGTCAATCCGAGTAATTAAGTGCCAAGATATTCTCGATACTAAAAGCTAGTTCAAGGGTTCGGTGACGTTGTTGGCACTCTCATATATGTAGACGTTGGCTTAGTCCACGGATATAGAAGCTTCATTTCACGGCAATATTTCCTCCAGATATCTCAGACGTCTAAGTGCGGAATAAAGCGCAATAAAAGCACACATGAGCTGATCTCAGAATGGATTTATACACTCTTCATCGGCGAATTGAGAGACTATGTTAGGCGTTTACCTGAGGATATAACACTTGTCTGAGAGATAAACCACCACCAGCCTTTTGGGTCGGATAGATGAGCATTTGACAAGCAACGCTTCGGTGGTTTTATCATCGAGATTGGAACGTCCACACACTTTCCTTGATCTATACCCTATCTCCTTGTGCTATTGTAAACACATCTTAGACCGCCTGTCCAATAAACCTGATAGCGATATCACACTTGGGTACCTGACCAATCGAAGAAACCAGGGCGCAATAATCCACTGTCGAGTTAACCATTGTTGCTCCTTTAAGAGCTCTTTCTTTACCATAAGAAGTATGTCCGATCAAGTCGATACAAAATTAACAATAATTTGTTGACAATGTCATAACATCCCAGAAGAACTTGCGTATGGCGTATAGTCCGGGATGTTAGGGCATAAAAGGGACTGTTTGGTTCACATTCTTCCAAAAGCACCAAATTTGGCCCATATGTCGCCCATAGAATACATAGCACGTGTCGTACCATTTGCTGGATCCTGTGATAAATGTGACGATTTCTAGCAAGTCGCACAACATTTTCAAAGAAACTGGTTCGGCCCAGCTATAGAAGTAAGCGCCTTCATAACGTCTTCAAGACATGATGATATCTTGCCGGCATCATTGAAAACTGTTGATCGCTTCTCTCTTGCAGGAAACTAGCGTGTTTATACATTTGATTGTCTTTTTGAATTTGGTGATAATAGTTTTATATGGAATATAGAATAGGTCTTTGTCTTACGGATGCGGATATTCTTTAATGGACGACGGCTGAATAATGAATGACGGACCACACGCTTGTAAATATCACACAAAGATAGGTAAATATGATGGAAATCGGTACGCTCGTTTCGTAGATTTTGTTTGATTTCGCTATGGGCCATTTAAATGTAACCTTGTGCATTTTAGGTCTCCGTGGTGTTCAAATTAACAGACATAATCAAAGCGTGACTGACTGAGATAATCCCATGCCCCCTCGATATAACAGCTTGGAAATTTATGTGTGTAACAGAATACTTCACAGTGATTAGGATTTGAACATAATAATTGGAGGGATATGCAAGAAGTGGGAAAAATGTCTTACCGATACAGCTGATAACTGATGACCGCTTCTCTCTTGCAAGAAACTACATTTTATGTCCTGCTTATTTTGTATTCCATACTAATATTACAGGATGTTCAGATTATTGACACAGAACTTGTCAATCAACAATCGACAACGATTATCTAATGAATATTGCTTCCGAAACCTGTACGCTTCTACATGACAAATCGTGTCAAAAAACTTTTAATCATCATTTAACTCCGTAAATGACCTTTTACGAATAACAGTAAGGAGAGAAGCCAAACTGATACAGAAATTATGGAGCCAGAGACAGTTCAACAAAGCCGCTACATTCCCGGAAAGCAGTAGTTTTATTAGCTCTAGTTCAAACTGACATATGTCGTCACACAGAAATAGTACTAGAGTGGTCCTAAGAAACAGTTTCGACACATGGGCGATCACACAAACGAATCGGAAAGCGTTGGACATAGGATTAAGTTGAATGATACGGAATTCGAATACTGACGCACTACATGTCGTCAGCCCTAGTGATACATAGATCTGAAATAATCTGAATATATTGCAAGTTGGTTCCTGAAAATAAGTCTTGGAATTACAGACTGGAAAAAAACGGCGACTTCCATAGGGACTTGTTTTCCCGGGGAGATAATTTGATTTAATTCCATATACATAGTCTCATATATCCAATCTATTTTATACCTTACCAGACTCCTTCGTATCCTTACCAACAGCGCCCATGATATGGTATTTCGTAAATTGGCAGCACGTCATAAGAGTTACATGTGACGATTATTTAGTACCACAATGTCCCTTATCTGTATATAATGTATAAACAGACTTTCTGAGGAACCAGCTGCCGCTAACAAATTGCGGATTATTTGTGAAAAATTAATGAATTGCTCTCCTACTTTTTACGGCAAAATGTTCACAGCAGAGAATCATAAAAAAACCATGTCTCATTTCATTGTCCTTAATCATAAGCATACGTATCTCTGTTAAACAAAAGTCAGCCTTCAGCACGAATCCTCTATCTTGGAAACATATGCAGAAAGAAAAAACAACTTAAATATATAACAATTTAAATATATCCACAAACAGAATAAACATCCAAAAGGCAGCCGTATCGGTTCGGTCTAGTGTGTGGGAATACCTCACTCGCCTAATTAAGGACAAGGACGTGATCGACTGGACGCCAATTATTGACTCAACTTGTACAGGAGACATGTAACTTGTCAACAACATGATGTTTCGCGTACTGTTCTGATGTATTAACTACCTGCTCAGATGTATCAATCCTTTGATGCTATTATAGGTCTACTTCTTTGTACATTTAGTTACGATCACTCGATAAAAAAAATAAAAAAAATATACCTTAAGGGTTACACTGTAAATTACATGTTTAGCGTTAGAACACTAAAAGCGAGGTTCTGTTTGAGCACACGTTCCGGCCTAATCGCGTTTAGGCTGTGAACACATGGAGTTTAGGTTATAAACGCATAGACGTTTAGGTTATAAACACATAGGTCTTTTAAATCTAAACACATCGGTTTAAATCCTAAACGCCAAGATGTTTAAACTCTAAATACGTTAAGGCTGAAACGTGTGCTCGAACGGAACCTAACTTTTAGTGTTCTAACCCTAAACATATGATTTACAGTGTAGGAGCACACTAATACGGTTGAAGGTGGCAGGAAATTATTCATTTACACACAAAATTTGCAAAGGCGAATTTGAAAAGAAGTTGTGGAATTGGGTGATATTTTACCTGTCCAGATCGATGGTACCCTATTGGACGCATGAATCCCATATATGTATGAACTTGTCTCTGATCATACTAACGTTCGCAGAAAAGCCTTGGGGTTATCTTTTTTCATCCGGTTAATGAAATTTCCTCGAATTCGTGGCGATGATACGCAGCGGTCGAATCCTACTTTTGTAGTAGGTATATGGGCGACACAGAAGTGGTGACGCTACAGGCGAACTACTTGTTCCTCCGCAATTTAGAAGCTCAATATCCCATATATGTATACAATGTAAAGTAATGTTGGGGGGCACACTTTCCGAGGAGCCAGCTTCATCCAGAAAATTGCAGGTTATTTGTGAATATGTAATTGATTGTGCTCTCTTAGTTTTCACGGCAAAATGCTCACAGTACTGAGAGTATTATATAAAGACTGAACACCCACCCATGTCTCATTTCATTGCCGTTAATCATAAGCCTACGTATCTCTATCAACCAAAAAGCAACATTCAATTCGGGTCCACCATCCCAGGATTTGGTCAGTGTCGGAACCTAAATAGGCAGAAAGATAAGGGAGACACGCCTGCATGTAGCATTCGAATCTGTTATTTCAGATTGAGTATTTTATATAAACGCGTTACAGTGTGACAGCTAAAGTGTTATGAAAACGACACCGCCACGACATACCCACAGCTGTTCAGTCTATCATTAGGGGTACGTGACCCGAATGTTAGTATTACTTCAATTGATAACGAAGTTGAGGACGAATGTGAAATGGGTATAAATTACAGGTATACTTGGGATGATGAAAAATTAGATCAATTTTTATTCAATCTGGACAGTAAGACGATCTCGGACAAGTTAGACAAGATTTGTATAGAATTAAAATCTGATTTTGTTACCGAAAATTTGATTGATTCATCGGTAAATAACTTAATTGAAATTGTTACTGATTGTGGAAAGCCTTTTCTCAAAAAGAATAGACAGTCGGGTCACCATGTCAAGCAATCTGTTCAAACTTCTGCACCCTGGTATGACGAGAATTGTAGTTTTAAGAGAAAGATGTTTTATATGAGATTAAATGCTTACAGGGCAGACAAGTCAGATGAAGCTAGGGTTGAGATGGCAAATGCCCGCTCAGAATATAAAAAGATATTGAGGGAATGTAGACGCATATATAATGAAAAACAAACTGAAAAGCTAGAAAGCTTACGATACAAAAATGCGAAGGAATATTGGAAACTGTTAAAGGCTGCAAGTGGTATTCCTAGTTCCACTAGTACTGTTCCTCTGTCAAATTTTGCTCAATATTTTCAAGCTGTCAATAATCCGGGAAGTAAATTTTTTAATTTTGATGACACAAATTTCATATATGAAAAGTATATTAGAGGGGAGATACAAGTTATGTTTAGTGAATTAGATGAGGAAATTTCCCTGGATGAAATTAGAGCTGCGATTTCTCAGTTGAAACGTAACAAAGCAAATGGGCCGGACAATATATTAAATGAATATGTCATATATGGCTCGGATATTTTGTTGCCAACACTACATACGCTGTTTAATACACTTCTCAGTAATGGTTACTTTCCAACAGCGTGGTCTGATGGTTATGTTATTCCTCTTCATAAAAAAGGTAGTCGTAACGATGTAGAAAATTATCGTGGAATAACGCTATTAAGTAACCTCGGTAAGTTGTTCACACGAGTCCTTAATAATCGCCTTGGGTCTTGGGCAGAGAATTATTCTGTGTATATTGAAGCCCAAGCTGCTTATAGGCAAGGGATGGGTACTACAGATAATGTATTTGTGTTACACGGTCTTATTTCTTCTGTTTTAAATGCTGGTCATACACTTTATTGTGCTTTCATCGACTTTTCAAAGGCATTTGATTATGTAGCTCGAGATTTGTTATGGTCAAAACTGTTAAAACTCGGAGTTCGTGGCAAACTGTTAAATGTTATCATATCGATGTATAAATCTGTCAAATCAAGAGTAAAATTAGACGGTTCTCTTAGTAAAGAGTTTACATGTGCCACGGGGGTCAGTCAAGGTGATTGTTTGTCGCCATTTTTATTCCGTGTATTCTCTGATCATACTAACGTTCGCAGAAAAGCCTTGGGGTTATCTTTTTTCATCCGGTTAATGAAATATCCTCGAATTCGTGGCGATGATACACAGCGGTCGAATCCTACTTTTGTAGTAGGTATATGGGCGACACAGAAGTGGTGGCGCTACAGGCGATCTACTTGTTCCTCCGCAATTTAGAAGCTCAATATCCCATATATGTATACAATGTAAAGTAATGTAAAGTTGGGAGATTGTGCTCTCTTAGTTTTCACGGCAAAATGCTCACAGCAAAAATCTATTAAGAACTGAGAGTATTATATAATACGCCTTCCAAATCTAACTCCTATGAAGATATCCCTTGTACATATCAGCCCTAATTATTTATCGGAACAATATTTTGAAAAGCTTGGCGCCAAGAATTGACCGGAGCAGAGACAATCATTGGCCGAGGGTAATTCTCATCTCCTCCAGTGGCCAATGAAAAGATCCTTTTGAAATGGTCCTTTTGAACTGACCGCAATCTTTCTATGATAATCCCTTGATAAACCCCAATGATGAATTCAAAATGGCCACCAAATTGGGAATTATTGTTGGATATTTTCATCAATTTAACACAATTTTTTACCGAGATACAATCTAGCCATCTATCTCTTATATTTGGTGATGTTAAGACATCACACTCTAATTACTTCTCTTTATCAGCTGTCATGGCCTACCTGAATTATCTTTGCACTCATCTACCCTACGGGCTATAGTGTACAGGAGAGTGCGCATGCGTACGATGACGTCACTTCTGAGCTCTGCGCTCCAAGAGCTCCAAGCTCAGACTCCAAGAGCTCCGAGCTCCAAGAGCTCCGTCCTACGGGAGCTACCACCCTAGGGAAGCTACCACCACCACCGGGTGATGACGGGCGTCAACGACCGGTGGTAATGGTGGTGGTGTGTGGTGGTGGTGGTGGTGTCTGTACATATAGGGATTCCATATGTATTGGTCGACTAATAAAAATTTCGCTACCACTCGTACTGATGATGTCACCAATGACGTCGCAGATGACATGGGAATCACCCAAGTCGTGGTCTACAAAACGAGATCTTCAAGACGACACCCTACACTCCATCTTTGGATGAGATATAGAACCTCAATCTTTCAAATATATCCCAGCGCACCCCATGAATGACCACTTCACTTACAGCAACACAAATGCGCAAACAAGTCTATCCTGGCCTGCCCGACGACGCTTAGGCCAAAAGCGATTCTGGCCGAAAATGAAACTTTCTCAAACGACGGCTTCTAATTGGACAAGAGCCTACTTGAATTGTAAACATACCCAACGCGGATCCCCCAGTGTGGGTATGATGTACTGGAGGGGCTAATAACATGATTGACCTGTCATCCTTGTTGTTGTTGTTCTCTGATTTGTCTACATCATGGCGGCAAAGCGTTATGCTAGGGCGTTATGGCGTTAAGATAAAGCGTTAAGGCGTTAACATAGGCGTTGAGGCGTTGGTCCACCGCGACCCCAAGATGACCTAAAGAATTTGCATATTACCTCTGTGATGTCACTTCCGGATACGTTGAGGTAACTCTACCAGGTAGCCAGAGCGAACATGGCCACCAAACGGGC
Organism: Hanleya hanleyi; assembly: GCA_036873755.1. Lineage (NCBI taxonomy): Eukaryota > Metazoa > Mollusca > Polyplacophora > Lepidopleurida > Hanleyidae > Hanleya > Hanleya hanleyi. The sequence continues at coordinate 49,847 of JAVTVY010040953.1, read as the reverse complement.
TTGTTTGCACCTCCGAAACTCCCGTTTCCCTACTACTCCCAAGTGATCTATAAATAGAACAGGGGTTTTCCAGAAAATTCCCCGAAATTAACCCTGATAGTTTCTGCTTTCTGTACTACTAAAATGGATTACTTCCCTTGACTTTTATTTACCCGAATTTGAGAGACTACACTATCTCAACAACAACATTATCATTTTTATGACTCCGTGAGACCAGTGAAATTGTACGAGTCAGCAGCGGGATTCGAACCCACGTCCGCATGTGCAGACCTGTATACCCATACCCCGGAGAAGACAATTTCATAGATCTTGAGACTGGCGCCTTAGAGCACTCGGCCATCCTGACCAACGCTTGTTATCGTGGTCATATTGATTCATATATAGTGCTATATTTGTACAATGGTTTTACAACATGGCGACGAATAACGAAAAAGGTGTGTGTCGGAAGTGGGATTCGAACCCACGTCCCACATATGTGGACCAGCACTTAAGACTGGCGCCTTAGACCACTCTGCCATCCCCACCAACGTAGATTATGACGGACATAATGAGTCACGGACATAGTGCTACATTTTGTTGCATGCTTTTACATATCGAGGTGTGTACGCCGTGAATGCCCTTATGGCTGCACTGATTGGTTACTTCCCCCAGCCCGCCGATTGACTGGTCTATGCGCGTTAGGGCGTTAGGATAGGGCGTTAAGATAAGGCGTTAAAGCGTTCAGACGGGCGTTAAGGCGTACAGATAGGGCGTTAAGGCGTAACAGTAGGCGTTGGCGGGCGTCACTGCATTTCGATGAATTAGTGACAATTCCATGCAATGTCTAGAAAATCAGAGCTTCTGAGCTATTTCACCAGGGCGTTGAAGCGTTAACTTTGGCTTTTAACAAGATGACACCTCAGAAGACGCATTCGGTCTACGGATGATCCATCTCTACCCCAAACACTTTCCTTCACACCCCCAAAAATGCCCACTTTGGGTACTACTCCTACTGAGGACGTCACCAATGACGTCACAGATGAACATCCCTCAAATCGTGGTCTACACCACGAGAGCTTCACTTTGACACCCCACACGACGCATTCGGACCACGGATGGACCATCTCTACCCCAAACACCTTCCTTTACACCCGCAAAATACCCACTTTGGGTACTACTCCTACTGATGACGCCATCAATGACGTCACAGACGACATGGACATCCCTCAAGTCGTCTACACCACGAGAGCTTCACTTTGACACCTCACACGACGCATTCGGCCGACGGATGGTCCCTCAAACACACCCCACGCACCCCCAAAATTGCTGCTTTCTATACCACTCGTTTCCTCTTTTTCATCATACAGTCTGATAATGTTAATATTTTGAACTCTTAATTACATCTGTTGGGTACACAGCTTGTTACAGTTAGAAAAGCCGTGGGGATTTATTTCAGGAACCTTACTTTGACGATATTCTGTATTTTAACATACATTTAAAGTTTAAACGTCAAAAAGACGTCACTGTGACGTCACAATTGGGACTTTTTTTTTGCAGCCACAGATTTTTCAAGGGAGTGACCCTAGGGGATCCTTTGGTGAAAAAATCATGCTTTTGTCACTTACGTAAATATAACTTCACTAAGCCACTTCACTACTAAGGCTACGTTCTAGAATCCACTGCATTATCGGATGTGAATATGAGGTGCCGAGGGAAGCTTTCCTGTAGTGTCTTATAGCTGCTCTCTATTCGTCAGACGTCAATTTCCCCCACCTCTTGCGTATCGCTGCAATTCAAGAATACTCATCAAAACATTCTAATCAATTGTTTTGTGGGTTTGCTAGTATCAAAATTCACATACGAAAACGCTAACAACCTACCAGATGCCTGAATCGATATTTCTTATTAACGTTTCTGTCATTTGGGAGGTTTTTTCCTTGGTAGATCTCCAAATGCAAGCAGACAATAAGCACACTTGTCAAAAAGCAAATAATTATATTTGGCTTCTCTTTTGAGTTTTGACTGGCCAGGAATCATTTTCTTGAACGTTGAAGAGATTTGCGTGTCATAACTTTACAAATCCCAAAACAAATTCCGATTTGCTGTATATCGTATAGCTTTAGTTTAGTTGTGATCAAACTCAACAGATTTTATATAAGAGACTGACCGATTTGTGGGGAATCCTGAAGAACAACCCATTCTGATGGGAGACTACTTGTCATTCATTTTACATCAGAAATACCATGTTATCTTGCTTGTCTATATCTTTAAAGAACCTTGTTTGAGTTTATCAACAATTACATTTCATACGTAATCGGATGATGCGATCGTGAATGCAGATATTCTTCAAGGATGAAAGTTACCCATAGATGTCTGACCTGGCGAATTCGATATTTCACAACATACAGACAACAGTCGTGTTACCAAGAAGGTACGTCAGGTAAAGTTGATTGAACTTAGCTTGTGTACACACATGTGCACACATGAATATAAATACCATTTTAAATATATCCGCATACATCAGGAAGGCTTCAATTCCGGTTCGGTTCAATATGTGGAAATACCTCAAACGCATAATTAAGAACACGAACATTATCGACTTCTGTTGTCTACTACTCTTGTACATCAGGCATATGAACTGTCGACATCATTGCAGCACTGTTGTAATGTACCCGCATAGAATTATCAATCCTTCCTTCTATATTTGGTTCAATGTTACGACCAGTCCGATAGTCAGCAAATATGCCTTCAGGGGTAAGAGCAAACTAATACGGTTGAATGTGACAGTAAATTATACATTTACACACTAGATTTGCAAAGGTGATTTACAAATCGAACATAGAGGTTCACGTCCATCGCAGCAGCAGCACTGGTGTATCCACCATAACTGGTGCTGCTGCTGCGGGAGACGTGGACCTCTATGTTCGTTTTTGTTTGGTTTGTGATATGCCATACATCCCACAAGTCGATCGGTTCAATCGTGCTCGAGTTATTGTCCTCCATGACTGATGGCGGACATCTTGGATTACACAGCTAACTGAAAAGCATCCTAACCTCCTCTTACCGATGTCAAGGCACTCTAAGTTTGAAGTCAATCAGTTCAATGGTTCTCGATTTATTGGCCAGAAAAGAAATGTTTAAATGGCTGACGATGGCCAGTTTGGATTATGCAAGTAACTGAAAAGTGATCCCAACTGCCCTCTCACTGGTGTCAAGCGAATCTTCAAGTTTGAACTCGATCGGTTAAATCGTTCTCAAGTTATTGTCCGGACAAGATCAAACAGACGATCCAAGAGGGCTGATGGCGGCCATTTTGGATTACACAAGTAACTGAAAAGCAATCCCAACCGTCTTCTTATCAATATGAAGGCACAAGTTCGAAGTAAATCAGTTGAATCGTACTCCAGTTATCATCCGGACAAGATTAATCTGATCACAACCCAATAAAATCCAACATGACTGACGGTGGCCATATAGTATTACGCACGTCCTTGAAAAACAATCCCCCAATCCCAGCAATGTCAGGTCACTTCCCAGGTATAAAGTAGAAATGCTTCAAATCTAATATGGCTGACAGCGGACGTATTGGATTACGTATACTGCTGAAAAACCCCAACCGTCCTGTCACCAATGTCAAGGCACTTCCCAAGATCAGTTGAATCGTACTCCAGTTATTGTCCGGACAAGATCAAACTGCTTAGAATCGAATGAAATCTGACGGTGGCCATATTGGATTATGCACGTCCTTGAAAAACAATCCCAATCGCCCTCTCAATAATGTCAAGGTATGGAGTACATCGGCGGAATCGTTCTTACGGAATTACAGAATTACGGTATAACGGAATTGCGGTCACCGCTGTTTCTAATCCCCCCCCCCTGCCGCACTTCCACTAAGTAGCGGGGGACAACAAAGGAGTTGGAAATGGGTGATATGTTTGCCTGTGTCCACATCGACGGTACTCTATTGGACGCACGATATGATTCCAATAAATCTATGAACTTTTCGCCAATAACACTAGCGTTCAAAGAAAAGCCTTTCATCTGGTTAATGAAATTTCCGCGAATTCGACAGGAGTATATACAGCTGTCGGATCCTACTTTCGTAAAGGTCGCCACTGAACGGGTGACGCTATAGGCGATCTACTTGTACCTCCGCAAATTAGAACCTGAATATCCCATATATGTAAATAATTTAAAATACAAGCGTCTAGTCCGCCATTTAATATTCAGCCGTCGTCTATAGACAAATTTTCGCATCCATAATCCGAAGACCGAATTCATATGATAGCATTAGCACCAAATTAAAAGGATAAATCATAGTACATAAAATTAGACTAATTTCCTGAAATAGAGAAGCGCTCAACAGTTTTCAATGATGCCAGCAAGGTATCATGATGTTCCAAAAATATCAAATCCGTATCGCTGATCAGTACTCTTAATCCATATTATATACGTTGTAATGTTGAGGAACACATATTATCTGTGTAGCCAGCTGCATCCAGAAATATGCGGGTTATTTGTGAAAATGTAATGGATAGCTCACCTAGTTTTTACGGCAAAATGCTCACAGCTGAAATCCATTAAGAACTGAGAGTATTATATAAAGACTGAACACCCATCCATGTCTCATTTCATTGTCGTTAATCATAAGCTTACGTATCTCTATCAACCAAAAGGCATCGTTCAATACGAATTCACCATCCCAGGATTTGGTCAGTGTCGAAATCTAAATAAGCAGAAAGACAAGCGTGCATGTAGCATTAGAATCTGTTATTTTAGAGTGAGTATTTACATGTACGTAGTGCGTTATAATGTGACAGATAAAGTGTTATAAAAAAGACACCGTCGCGACATACCCACAGCTGTTCAGTCGATAATTGGGGTATTGTCAAGAGATTTTCGTAGACAGATCGCGTTCAGTTCAAAGAAAAAATAGTCTTTTCATTGACCGCTGGAGGAGATTCGGGTATAAACCTGTTCGCAGGTATGATCGAAATAAATATATTAGATATGACATATATTATGTCTGACAGCAGACAGTTTGCTAATAAGCAGAAACTGATAGCAGTGTGCAATGATGCTCACCGAAATGCACATTATTTTCTTGTCTTGGTTGAAACGAAATTTTGAATAGGTCAGTATCGTGATAGAGTCATTCAAGAATACCACTCAAAACGTTCCAATCAGTGGTTTTGTGTGGGTTTGCTGGTATCAAAATCCATGTAAGAAAACGCTAACAATTTAACATATGCGTGAATAGATATTTCTGTTTTATGTGACTGTCATTTCAGAAAAGGTTTTTTCCTTGATATATCTCCAAAGCCAAGAGCAGACAATAAGCACACTTGGCAAAAAGCAAATAATAATTATACTTGGCTTCTCTTTTGAGTTTTAACTGGCCACGAAACATTTTTCTTGAACGTTCAAATGTTTTGCTTGATCCATGTCACCACCGTTACATAACTGTGTATCATTTGGCCTCAGTTAATCTGTGATAAATCTTCGAAGATTTTATGTAAATGATTGACCGCTTTGTGCTCTTGTAGAACTATGAATACCAGATATCCTAGGGAATAACTAATTCTGATAGGAGACTACTCGTCATTGATTTTTCGTCATAAATACCAAGTTACTTTGTTTATCTATATCTTTAAAGAGTCTGGCTTGAGTTTGTCATCAATTACATTACATACGGAAACGGGTGAGGCGATCGTGGATGCAGATATTCTTCAAGGATGGAATTTACTGAGCACGCCATGCCATAGATATCGGACATGGCGACTCACAATATACACACTACAGTCGTGTTACCAACACGATACGTCAGGTAAACCGGAGATTTATCCTCAAACGGAACAAACATCCAAAATACATCAGCTTCGGTTCGGTTTATTGTGTGGAAATTCCCGAAGCGCCTAATTAAAGAGTAGGACACTATCGGCTGGACCTCAATTATTGTCTCGGCTTGTATAGCAGATATGACAACAACATGACGTTTCGTGTACTGTTATAATGGATTAACTACCTGCTTAGAAGTAGCAATCCTTTAATGCCATTATAGTTCCACTTCCTGTTTACATTTAGTTCAAAGGTACGATCAATCGGACTGTCAGCTAATATACCTTCAGGGGTGAGGGAACAATAATACGGTTGAATGTGACAGGAAATTATTCATTTACACACGAGACTTGTAAAGTTGAATTGAAAAATGGGTGATATTCTGCCTGTGTCCAGGTCGATGAAACTCTATTGGACTCACGCTATGAATCCCATGTATTTCTCTAATAATACTAACGTGGAGTTATTCTTTTTCATACGGTCACTGAAATTTCCTCGAATTCAAGACCATTATAAACAGCGATCGAATCCTACTATCCTGAAGGTATATGGGTGCCACGCAAGTGGCAACACTATAGGCGATCTAATTGTACGTCCGCAATTTGGAAACTCAATATCCCATATATGTATATAATGTGGCATAATTTCTCAGGGGCCGCGTATCGTGAAGGTGCATGGGTGCCACGGAAGTGGCGACACTATAGACCATCTAATTGTACGTCCGCAATTTGGAAATTCAATATCCCGTATATGTATATAATGTGGCATAATTTCTCAGGGGTCGCGAAACGGGGGGGCTGGCCATCCACTTTTTGGGACCGCAATGTTAGAAGTCCTATCTGATGAGTCGGCTGCAGCCAACAAATTGCGGGGTAATTTGACAATCAAATGGAATGGTCTCCATTTTTACGGCAAAATGCTCACAGCGGAAATCTAATAAGAACTGAGAGTATTATATGATGGATGAACACCCATCCATGCCTCATTTTATTTTCGTTAACCATAAGCCTACGCATCTAAACTACGCATCTAAACTGCCAAACACGAGCCAAACTGCAACGTTCAATTCGAATTCACACTCTCGGGATTTGGTCAGTGTCGAAACCTTAATATGCAGAAAGATAAAAGAGCCAAGCCTGCATGCAGCATTAGACACTATAATTTCAGAGTGAGTATTTTTATAAATGCATAACAATGTGGCAGCTAAACAGTTATGAAAACGACACCGACACGACATACCCACAGCTGTTTAGTCGATAATTGCGGGTTTTGTGATGGGTTGTTCGTAGAGAGAACGCGTTCCGTTCAAGAGGACGTCAATTCAATATTTTTTAAATCCGTTTTTTTCATTAACAACTGGAGGATATGAAGTACCCCTGTCCAGTGAGTGACGAAACGTTTCTAAAAGAAAGAGGTATTTGTCTTGCAACCAATCATAACCACATACCAAAAGTAGACTGGACTCCCAAAATGCACAAATCACCATACAAAGCTAGATTCATAGCTGGTTCTAGAAGCTGCACCACCAAGCTTCTTTCAACCCTGTTGAAGAGAGCCCTTCAGGAGGTAAAAGCATTTTGGGAAAGATATTGCGCCACTATTTCTAAAAACTCTGGCGTTGAATGTATATGGATATTGAAAAGCTCAAAATGTCTTACTGAAGAACTTGATGCTAAAGGTCACATACCGTACAGACATGTATCCACATGGGATTTCTCGACTCTCTACACTACAATCCCTCATCAGGACCTTATTGACCGTCTAAGTTCATTAATAGTATCTGTGTTCAAGAAAACTGATCGTAGATATTTTAATGTCGGAAGCCACAAAGCATTCTTTAGCTCTACTACATACAAGAGATATCTTTCATGTGATGTTTCTTTGTTTATAGAGTTGCTTGAATTTCTCATTAAAAATATCTATGTGAAATTCGGCAACACAATATATCAGCAGCATATAGGTATTCCACTGGGTACTAATTGTGCACCCCTGTTGGCAGACCTGTATCTGTTCGCTTATGAATATGACTATATGCAGGCGCTTTCAAAAATCGATCCATTCAAAGGCCGTTCCTTCTCATTCACCAAACGCTATATAGACGATCTTCTCGCTGTGGATAATCGCTATATAAATGACGCAGTGAAGGATATATATCCACCTTCACTGGATTTAAAGGAAACTACAGACATCCCTACAGGCACATCATATTTAGATCTATATCTCTATAAAAAATGAAGCGGGCATTCTCTCTCGTCGACTTTATGACAAAAGAAATGATTACAATTTCGACATCGTAAACTATCCCTTTCTGGAGAGTAATATTCCAGTGGGACCTGCATATGGCGTATACATATCTCGCTTAGTAGCATTTGCTAGATCCTGTGTTAAATGTGACGATTTTAATCAACGTCACAAAACATTGTTGCAGAAACTTATAAAACAGGGCTTTTCCATCAAGCGCCTCCACTCAAAGTTTCTCAAATTTGGCGATATATATCGCATGCTGATAGCAAAATACGAACGTTGCGTGGAAGATCTATGGCGTTACGTTTCGTAACTTGTGCGTAATTCCGCTTAACCCGGGGCTAGGGGCCGTATGAACCCACGTACTTCAAGATCCTCACGGTACTCATATGAACAGTCACAATCAAAGCGTGACTGAGATACATCATTCTTTAGATGACGACTTTACAACGAGTATTATGGATTAAGAATACTAATCAGCGATACGGATTTGATATTTTTGGAACATCATGATGTCTTGCCGGCATCATTGAAAACTGTTGACCGCTTCTCTCTTGCAAGAAACATGCCTATGTTTATGTATACTATGATTGTCTTTTTGAATTTGGTGCTAATACTGTTATATGGAAAATGGAATAGGTCTTTGGATTATGGACGCGGATATTCTCTAATGGGCGACGGCTGGATTATGAATGACGGACTAGACGCTTGTAATCTACTACATACATGGGATATCATTCATAGGATGTTTCTTTGTTTATAGAGTTGCTTGAATTTTTCATTATAAATATCTATGTGAAATTTGGCAACACAATATATCAACAGCATATAAGTATTCCATTGGGTACTAATTTTGCACCCCTATGAATATTCCTACGGAGTAGGCTCTCATAGGCTCTCATTTGCAAATTGTCCGGTAATGAGTCAGTCAGTCCATCCGAATCCTTTCGTCAGCAAAATAAGGAGAACCATTGACATTAGAACCTTGATTTATGGCATGAAGGTGCATTAGGGGACTGTTGCCAGCAAGTTCTGAGCTGACCTACTTTTGATGAAAATTTCTGGTGATTTTTGATGAAAATTACTGGTGATTCTGACTTGGGCAGTGCTCATCTTAATATAGGCAAGATTTCAACTGGGGGTGGGGATTGCCAAGAGTTCAATTCGCGTAGGAGTCCTAATGCCTACCCCTAATTCTTAGCTCATGTGACCATATGCAGGCGCTTTTAAAACCCGATCAATTCAAAGCCCGTTCCTTCTCATTCACCAAACCCTATATAGACGATTTTCTCGCTGTGAATAATCGCTATATAAATTACGCAGCGAAGAATATATATCAACCTTCACTGGTTTTGAAAGCCACTACAGATAAGCCTACCGGTACATCATATTTAGACCTAATTCTCTATAAAAATTCTCTCTCGTCGACTTTATGAAAAAAGAAAAAGAGATGATTACAATTTCGACATCGTAAATTATCTCTTTCTGGGCAGTAATATTCCAGTAGGACCTGTATATGGCGTATACATATCTCGCTTAATAGCATTTGCTAGATCCTGTGTTAAAACATTATTGCAGAAAGTTATAAAACAGGACTATCTCACCAAGCGCCTCCACTCAAAGTTTGTCAAATTTGGCAATACATATTGCATGCTGATAGCAAAATCATAGCAGATACGGATTTGATATTTTTGGAACATCATGATGTCTTGTCGGCATCATAATTTGGAACGGTTGACCGCTTCTCTGTTGCAGGAAACTAGCCTATGTTTATGTATACTATGATTGTCTTTTTGAATTTGGTGCTGATGCTGTTATATGGAATATGGAAAAGGTATTTGGATTATGTACCTGGATATTCTTTAATGGACGACGGCTGAATTATAAATGAAGGACAAGAGGCTTGTAATTTCAAAATATTGTTCCGAAAAAATAATTAAAACGATAGATATGTACAGGTAATATCTTCATAGGAACAATTTGGAAGCATCAGAATGGATCTCGGCAGCCATACAAAAACAGATATTGACTTTAGGTGAACTGCTCGCAGATAGGATCGAAATTTGTATATTAGATATGACAAACAGTAGACAGTTTCCTAATAAGCAGAAGCAGCTAGCGCAATGATGTCCGCTAAATGCACATTGTTATTATCTTGTCTTTGGTGAATTGAAACTAATGAATCGGTCAGTATCGTTAAAGAGTCACTCAAGAATACCTCCCAAAACATTCCAATCAATAGTTCTGTGTGACTTTACTAGTTCAAAATTCACGAAAGAAAACTAACAGTTTGGATAAGACAAACCCTTTCTTATAAGAGAAAAGATTCTCTCTGCACTACATATGGCACTATAAAACTACGTCGAAAAACGGTGGTTACCAGATGCGTGAATCGACATTTTTTTTGTGTTTCTTTCATTTCAGAAGAAGTTTTTTCCTTGGTAAATCTCCAAATCCATGCAGACTATAAGCACACTTGGCAAAAAGCAAATAATTATGTTTGGCTTCTCTATTGTGTTTGACTGACCACGAATTATTTTTCTTTCCATTCAAATGTTTTGATTGCTCCAGGTCACCCCGCTACATAACTTAAAAACCAAATTACAATCTGATGTGTAGTATCTGGCTCAAATATACCTCAGTTTATTTGTGATTAACAGATTTCATGAAAGAGATTGTCTGCTTTGTGCTCTTGTTAAACTCTTATACATTACTTGTCATTGATTTTACGTCAGAAATACCATGACATCTTGCTTGTCTATATCTTTAAGGAATTTTGCACGAGTTAATCTGATTAAACTTGTGTACACACCTGTACATGCATGAATCAAAATAAAACTTTAAATCTATCCACAAACAGAATAAACATCCGACTGGCATCCGTTTTGATTCGTTTTTTTTATGTGGGAATACATCGAATGTCTAATTAAGGACAAGGATATTATCGACTGGACGTCAATTATCTAATCCTCTTTGTATATGAGACATGTACATGTAACTTGTCAACCAACGTGGCGTTTCGTGCACTTTTCTGATGCATTAACTACCTGCTCAGATGTATCAATCCTTTAAGCTATTTTTGAGCTACTTCCTTCTACATTTAGTTCAAGGTTACGATCTGTCCGATTGTTAGCTAATATACCTTCAGGGATAAGAGCAAACTAATACGGTTGAATGTGGCAGGAAATTATTCATTTACACACGAGATTTGCAAAGGTGAATTATCAAAGGAGTTGGAAATGGGTGATGTTTTGCGTGTGTCCCGATCGATGGTACTCTATTGGGCGCACGCTATGAAATCCATATATGTATGAACTGTTCCCTAATAATGCTGACATTCAAAGAGAAGCCTTGGGGTTATCCTTTTTATCCGGTTAATGAAATTTTCTCGAATAGGAGACGTGTTTATGCAGCGGTCCAATCCTACTTTTTTAAACGCAGACGGGCACGATTGAACTGGGGACGTTTCTGTTGGAGAGATATGCAAGAGGTTGGAAAAATGATGACGTCTGGCGACTAAAAACAAGCATCTGACTCTACAGGATAGCTTCCCCAGCACGTCACATTGCTTGTATTGCAATGTTTCATGTGGACAGTATGAAATATCCGCACGGCCCCTAGCATCAGCTTGAGCGGAATTAGATACGCTAGCTCGGGAGTTGTGATGACAGATCAGCTAAAACAAATAACTCATTTGATGTTAATGAATGATTATCGAGGACGTCTGATGGAGTGAACGCCTCAACATTGGGTAAACCTGATCAATGCAAGAATACCCAGAAAAACTAACCTGTAATTACAACACATGTAAGAGAAGTGGGAAGAGGTGCCGACATAGTGACAGAGCCACATGACTTCACAGTATAGTCTTCTGGTTAACCCATTCTGAAGCACATACCAAGAATCTAACGATTCGTGATATGTTTTGTATCTCGGGTACGCTTTTATTGTACCTGTTCATGTGGCAACTTGGATGACATGACCACACGGCCCCTAGCACCGGCAAAAGCGGTATTAGATATAAATCTAGAGAGCTATGATGGAAATGCTCTGACAACTAATATATTGGTAATTGGTGAGGTGTGTCGCTGTGACAACTCGTACACTGGGGATTGGTGAGCTGTATCGTCGTCAGATGAAAATGACGGCATTTAACACAAAAGACTAGTCTGTAAGGCCCGATGCTGACCCAGCATCAACTTCCCGACGTTATACGGCTTAAATTTCCCACCAAAACAATGAACCTGCATATATTTGTCGAATGACATGTAAAGATGGGGCGTATCGGGGACTAACAGTCCACCAGCAGAATCCTACCATATGCATGGACTTACATAATTGCTACGCGTTATAAAAGTCTCATATCAGATAAAAGCCGACAGAGTGTGAAGTGTTGCTGGAAAGATGCTGATTGACACACTAGGGTTTGTCTTTGACAATCTCAAGAAGGGGTTAATTTAATACGTCGACTCTACGACAAGAGAAACTAATGCAATACCGGTATTTCTCATATAGACCTCTATTGCAGAGATTGGCTGGAAATGGCTACGATATCAAGACTATCGTATCAAGTACCCTCTAAGTTTTTCACATTGGTGGCAAAATTCGAGTGCATGGCGTGCAGGATATTTGACGCGACATTTGGTTGGTTAACTGTGCCTGTTTTCGCTCAGCGTAGAACCATAGGCCGTATAAACACCATGTCACGCAAGATTTACATGGTGTTCATATGAACATCGATAATCTAAGTGTGACTGAAATATACATTCTCTAGAAAACAACATGACGTAATACGAGTTTGACTATAGGAATAGCTTACCTGCATAACCGAAACCTGTTGACTGCTTCTCTCTCGCTGATTATAACGTCTACGAGTTTGGTGGTAATTGGATAGTTGAGTTATGGAGTACAAGGGGTACGTGGTATTTTTTTCACTTGGTCGTGTTAAATGCCAAGATTTCATGTCATAATCTTATAATTACTGAAATCAGGCTAATAAATGCTGGGTTACCTTGCTTGATTATGTTAGTGATCAGAATGCATCACGTGTTACCCTGCGCCAAGTTAACTCGCAACATGCTAACTGAAGGCAGCTATTTTGTATACTTTGTAAACCAGCGGATTGCAATACTGAAATACAAGTGACAGTAAATATTGACAGTAGCGGTAGTAACAAACACATGGATTGCCTGAATTTTCAAAATAATATTACTGAAGTTACATAATTTCAGCCAGAGGTAGACATCGTCATGATCCACGTTATTCGGGATTTAACATTGAACACCAACACACACAAGTAAAGTACCACTTACGTTGCACTTAGGTTCAGAAATCCTTTAAAGACGACAGCTGGCAATGGATTGTTGGAGTTGGCTTCGTCTTTAGGTATTCTTGATAGCATAATTGCAGTCATACAGTAATGTTCAGGCGACTCAAATAAATCATAGGCATATGTTATTCTACGTAACGCTAAAGCCAGAATTTCGCCATCATGGTTAATTAGTAGTCGAATCATTCCTAGGAAGCAGTGTATATTTTTCTAGTACGTTGCACAGCGAGGTTATTTTTCGCGCTGACACAAAGCTATCGACAAGTGCACGAGGAGTGGCCATGTATGGAGGAAGAAATGTAAACAATCAGGGTAACTCTCAAGTTTCACATGTCTTCAATCGATCGAGGCGATTTCTCGATAAACGAGTATTTCCAGATGAATAACTCGTCTCGAAGGGTTTCGGTTGTTTCTCTATTGGTTGTTGTCTCGGTTTCTCTCGATCTTTCTCGAAATAACTCGGCTAGAATCGCCATGCTTAAAATGAAGGTGATTAAATGCTACAAATAAAGCTGGTGGGAAAAGATGCCGGCATACTGACAAGTAAAAACGTTCGGATCTGTATTGACCTATCGATTCGCGGTGGAGCGCTGTTCTGCTGCTGACGTGAAGGCGTTAAATTCATGTGTAGAAGTGTAAAACCTATTACGAAATGTCATGGGACGTTTTATAACATATTATAAACATATTATTTGTGTATGAACTTCACTTTTTAGAGGAACATTCGTATAATTCATCCCAATTGCACTACATTTCAAGGGATTTAAATTCCTGCATCACGGTGGTTAGACTAAAAATGTCTGGAATTTCCTGATTGGATGTCCTGAACTATATAATATTGGGTGAATTGTTCCTCCGCTTAGAACAACAATGTATGTTGGCATTTATTTGACATTTAGGCATTTAATTAAGTTTAGGAAGCCTGGAATCCAATTTCAAAAGTCACATAATCCATGTACTATGATTCAAAGTAATTCTACAGAATAAAATAATTAACACGTGTATCGATATTAATTTTCAGAGCTTATCTCGTGACACTATGCTCAATAAGTTCCGCGACGTATATCAGAAGCATATACAATCAAAAATAATAGCAACGAAAAAAACAGTCAATTATATATTATATATTGAATGTATCGCTTTCTTTCAATCGGGTTTGATGACATCGATATACAGATTGAACGTTGAACAACTTGAACAAAATCGCTTTACTTATTTCTTCTCGATGTTCTCCGTGTCGGGATTCTATTTTGAGCCGCGATATGTGTATATGGTAAGCAGCCTCACAACAAAGTTATGGCAATACAAAACTTTGCTCTCTTCATGGAATTAGAAACGGCACAGCAGATCAGGATAACTGTACACGGAATTACAAGGCTTTGTTATCGCGATAAAACCTTGAAGAAAAAGAGTCATATCGGCAGGCGTCTCGGTTCAGTCCGCCCTGTTTCAGCCGGGAAATATCTCGGTTTATCTCGCAGGCATCTAGAAAGTGCCTCGATTATTTGGTCGTGATTCCTTACATCATGTATAAGACCGCATGTTTCCACCACGAGATAATTCCTCATTCATAATTACATATTAGACTTTCTAGGTTTTCCTTCTACGAGTACAGGAACGTGGACTCATGTGTCCACACAATTCTAGCAGGCATAGAATAAGGAACACAATTTTCGCACTTCGAGCAAAACATCATGAGGATCTTGTCGATAATTGATCTTGCTGTCAGTCAGTCATATGGTATAAGGCCAGATCGACATTCAGTAGGAAAGCTACGTCCATACAGAATGCCCTCGTCCATACTGGAAATACCATAGACGATACTAACACCAACATTCAAGTTGACAATATCATAATATAAATGAACGCAATTGGCTTCCCAGGAGAGAAGCTGGCAACAGCTTTCGATTCTGTAAGTTTCACTTAAATTTTCTAGATTAAATGCATTTCAGGCACGTTTTAATTGTATTTGTTCACATGAATACCGTGGTGATCTTGCATTGCTTTGTGTTTAAATGGCACAAGCCCCTGGCTAAAACGAATTTAGTCCATCCAGAAACCCAGCACGCCCTGCTCCAATTTTGAGATCCGTTTGTGATATATATCGCAAGGTTGAGACACACGGATATGAGGCATTGTATATATTATACTTACATGATATATTTTTTATCATTTAGAAGTGATCGTATAACAGTATTTTCGTTATTTTGGCATAACACTATCTTAGATTAGCACAAATTCTAGTGCTGAAAATTTGGTCGAGTCCCGTGCGGGATTCGAACCAGCGACCCCAGAGTCGCCGACATACAGTGCTGGCGATTAGGTGCCTGACTCTGGGGTTGCTGGTTCGAATCCCGCACGGGACTCGACCAAATTTTCAGCACTAGAATTTGTGCTAATCTAAGATAGTGTTATCCCAAAATAACGAAAATACTGTTACTTACATGATGACACGAGACAATGTATGCCAAATATTGCGAAGATATTGCGCTCGACGAGGCGAAGATCATGTAACTGTTTTATCCACAGTTATCCTCATCTGAGATTGATTGTGGGGCTTCGCCTCTTTTGACCTAATGCGGGAAAAGGAGCTAAATCAGCTGTGATGTATTTCAAATACACCATATGCGATATTTGAAATACACCATGGGTGACATGTGTAGTAAATATATTACAAGGAGACGATCAAAGGGAATTCGATGAGCCATTGGATATTATAGCTTTGTCGAACCAGTTTCTGCAATCTTATTCTGTGGCTGTGAGTAAAAGCGTTACAATTTTCATATAGCAAAGGTACCAGACGAAATGCATGTATGTATCAGCCATATTGCCGAACATTACTATCCAGATAGGGATAGTTCGCCCCTCTTGTCTTAGTTTCGACGTGTGTGTGGCCTATTGAAAATTGGGTTGAAACTACAACCAGGGCCTTCTCGTTGCCGTGTAAATCAGAAGTATCCAACGTGAGGACATCGTCATTTTTTACGACTGTCGATTGAGAACAAACGTGTTTTATATCTCAGTGACTTGACCACAGCACCAGTACATATGAATGGATGAATACGGAATGTATCGATAAGTTACGATTACTTACTTAGTGCATAGTCGAGTTTTTCCGCTTCTTCATAAAGACATGGATGCTGGCTTCAATAATTGAGTGATGGAAGCAGTGAGACAATATGTATATGAGTGAGATCGTTTTATCTTTATCTGGTAATGGTTACTTAAAGCCAGTTGATGTAACCAGACGCTGCCACGTCACTAAACTATGAGAATACCCATTGGTAAGTTTACGAAATCGTTACCTTGTTTACGAAACATTGTAATAATCTTACTGAACCATATCATTGTAAATTATAAGCTTCAATGTAATTAATAATTTAAAACAATTGCAAAGAAAATGTCTGCTTTCGCTAATATTGTTGATAGTATCTTTATTATCTATTACTCCAGTAATATATAATGGTAATGGTAAACGAGATATATAAATATATATATGATGATTTGATATATATTACTCTTGTACTCTTTAACTTAACAGTTAAAATTAACTTAGAGACACAACGCGATATTAGGTTGGCAGTTTGCGTATATGGGTGAATTCGTATTCCCATGTGTTTCCAATTACCGTGGAGCTTGGAGTCAGTTGAACCACTTTACCATCAAAGTAACTGAGTACATTCATAGACTTTACAGCGCAACATAATCCTCACACCATCAAACTATATAGCCTTGTGTGATGTCTTCAGAACATTGACTCGTCAACAGAGTCTTGAAATAAGAATGCCGAGAGAATGACAGACGGCGGGTTCTTCTTCTTATCATGAATATTGGTTGACGCTCAGATTACCGGTACCAGTAAAGACGGGGATCAGTATTTCGCCAGCAACCTGTATCTCCCATCTTCTCTTTATCCTCACGTACGATTAGAATCAAATTAACGCTAGCCAGCCCAGCAGGCTTGTGTCGATGTGTGATAAGTGTAGCCCCTATCATGCCTATAGAGAAGAACTTCCGCTGCATGTTTGGAATCCAGTGTACCGGTCAAAATCGGAAATTAAGTAGGTTATTGATTTGCGGGATAAATTGTTTGGACATGAACCCATTTCCCAATAAGCGACCTGAGATAGCAATGTAATTGGCATCATCCAAAGCAATTGGAACGCCACTGGGATTGTCCGAGAATTCGCGGATCAGGTGTTGTGTCATTGCTAAACGAATTGAAGCAGTTATGGTCTCACTTATGAGTAACAATCAAATGAAAAACTAATAATCACTGAGCGGAACAAACGAAATTTATGTCATATGTTAGCAGACATACCATACCATCTTAATACAAAATTCAAAATCCCAACATACACAAAATTTAAGTTAATCGTTTAACAATGAAGCTGCATCAATAGCTCCAACAGGTGCATTGGGACAGCGGTTAGTATTGGTGCATTCATCCAGCCTATTTCCTATCTCTTTAACCTAGGAAATATATTCAATCAATGATAACTGGGCTATTTTCGACAAAGTTGTCAAAATTATCTGATGTTAATGGATGAACATCGGGGCATCTGATGGAGCCCCAATGCCTCAACATGGGGCGAACATGATCAATGAAAGTAACTGGCAGTTTTTTTATAAGGTGTACCTAATTTGATGTATTAAGGGTGGCAATGTTTTTTTATTACTTCTCTTGCCTCAGAGTTTGATGTGATGGATCAAGGGATTCAATCACTAAATATCTTTGATGTACATCCTATAATTTTTTCTTGTATGTCCGCAGGACTGTTCGGTCTTAGCTCCGAATATCTAATTCCGCGTAAGTTGGTCATAGCGCTCGTGTAATCCCGGCAATTAAGATGTCCACATGGGCACAATGTGGGCCTGTATATGTACAGCGAATGCCTGACTGGGAAATCGAAACACTATAATAAACGGGTGAAGGGTGAAGAACACTAATCAGCAATACGGATTTGATATTTTTTGAACATCGTGATGATGATGCCGGCATCATTGAAAACTGTTGACCGCTTCTCTTTTGCAGGAAACTAGCCTATTTTTATGTATATTATTCATTTTTATTTGGTGCTAATTTTGTCATGATATTAATGGACGTCGACTTAATATTGAATGACGGATTAGACGCTTGTACTTGAGATGTATTTTGTGTATTGTGATGAGGGACGGGCCCTAGAAGCCGAAGGACCCTACAGCCATAATCGTCTACTCCGTCATTCAATATTCAGCCGTTTCATTTAGCGGTCAACAGGTTCAACGTCACCTCCTCATACCCGACAAGTATTCTCACTGACCCCAAAGTACTGATTTTTGAAGTTACCAAAACAAACGCAAAATTCTTGCCGGCATACGATATACGAACCCTCTTATCTTTTCCCTTCGCGAGTATAATTTCGATATTATTCATTTTCCCTCGCTTGCAACACTGGAAACCATAACGGAAACGAGATTTCTATTCATTTTCGGGAAAATGTGCGCAGAACTTGTGAAATCTATTCCCTATCTTCTCTAGTTATGTCCACTTAATTTCACAGGCGCGGAGGTGAATTGACTTTTGGCAGTCAGTGACACATTGTTACACAGACACGATTGGCGAGATATGCAAGAGGTGGGAATAATTATAGCTGGCGTGTGCCCGATGACAGGCATCAAGAATGCAATTATTCTTCATTATACGAAACCAATCATCATCCAGTCAAACAACAAATAAATCAATAGGTTTGTAGCTCACGGGAGCTGGTTTTGCGAGTGATTCACTGCCTCCAACCCAAAATCAATTATACTAACCTGAAGAGAATTCACCTTGTTTTCGCCGTAAGACAAATTATCATTCACATTGGACAGTAGCTTATATATTCCTCACCTCGCCATACTGCGAATCAGATAGGTAAATGTAATATGCAGTATTGTTGGGTGAATTAAATATTGTGAGAAAATGGGAGAACGGCTAGTCAACGTTTGAGTTTAGTAAGTGTATACAACTGAATACAACTGACACTTTAAGCTGAAGTGTTAACTAATAGAACGCCTAAATTGTAACACTTGTGTTCAAATTGTTATCTTCCATGTTCAGTTTTGATTTTAGCATTCAAACCATTAACGCAGGTATTCGAATGCAGAACGCATTATTGAACAACTTCAACACGCGTATTCAAAGTTTGAACAATAGCATTCTAAACTCTGACAGAAGTTGTTCAATAATGCGTTCTGCATTTGAATTCCTGCTTTAATGGTTTGAATACTAAAGACTAAAAACACAATTAGGCAGTCAATAAGTGTTACAATTTAAGCGTTTAATAAGTTAACACCCAAATTTACAGTGTATGACATCGAACAAAATCGAACATAACGACTCACTATTATAACCATCAGTAACGAGCGAAACAAATATATGAATATTCTTGTTATGTTTAATGTATATACATTAGCGGCGATACATATGATGGAATACTGAAAATGTACACTTTAGGACCCTATAACTATAACTATACATGTACGCACAGGTACCAATATCTATAACTATAACTATACATGTACGCACAGGTACCAATATCTATAACTATAACTATACGTATACTGAGATTATACAGCCAGCACTAAATCAGACAATCTTTTTACCTTGTAAACTATTCGTTTTGTTTTACTATTCAACATTTAACGTAGATCTTTACAGGTGTTCATATAAATAATCAAATTATGCTCGTACAAGCTGGCGACGGTTAAGCAATCTCCGTGGAATACATTGCAGCTCTATTTTGGCAAGGGATACATCCTGGCAAGCGTCGATTTCCTGCAAAACCCAAGTTTTGACCTGGCACTACTTAGCTTGTTTTTGGGCTTGTCTACTTTGGCTAAATTGTATTTCTCAGTTTCTGCTGAAAGCCTGAGCACAGAGTCTCAATAACTATTTCCGTTTTCCAATATGGTTGATGAATCTTTGAATCGATTCCGGAGGTTTTTGATGATGCATATGTTGTCTTCGTGTCTGATGCAGTGACGGAGTGAGTGAATATGATTAACGTCGCTTTCAACTATATTTCAAAATCATATCACGGCATTTGGGTCCTATTCCTTTTCACACCCGGGAACCCCACGGGTAGTCCTATTCCTTTTAACATCCGGTCAAATTCTTAGAAGCGTTTGCGGCCACCTACTCATAATAATTAACCTAGTTCGTTCGATCCGTAATCTAGTTATTATTCTCTTTCCTGTCAATAAGAACCTGTCTTGGATATTCTGGTTATGCATAACTTCAACAGCTCTTAAAGTGTATTTGTATTACAACAGCTACCTGAGGACGACGTTGTGTACAATATCATTGCATAATGACTATATTCGGATTATATGGACTATATTTGTCAGGTGGACTCGGGCAGCTGAATTCTGGATCCCAGCTCATAGCAATTGTGCATTTATCTGAAAGAGTTCAATAGAATACTTTGGGGAAAAAATCAAGAAAAGTTTATCGTCTTTTCTTTTGTGAGATCTCATAAGCCAGAAAGACCGCATATATATACATGTGCCGCCTAGTATTTGTAGAGCACAAAATAGACTTGTTCATTTCTGTCAATGTCATTTTTCCTTGTGAATATCAACTTTTAATTTTGTATTACTCTTTCTCTTTGTTCATCAAAACATGATATTGCGCATCCTTCTGCAAATCAAAGGATATCGACATATAGTGTGTGAAATAATGTAAATTTGGGCATTTGGGCACAATTATTATATCTGATTTATTTCCCCGCTATGCTCAATAGAGTTTGCAGGTGTGTATCATATATGATGCTCGTGAACATTTACATATACCTCGGGAGAGACAAAGAAAAAATCATTAAACATATATTTAGAAGGAGAACCAAAACACCGAGGAGCTCATATCCTTTTCTCTTCCAGATTAAAAACACGCCCTGGAAAGAGGCCATTGTCCATGCATCTTCGGTGATTATGTTTATTATTATTCAAATGAAGCAACGATTCCACGGTATTTTGATGCGATGATATCCACCGATTTATTCGTTCAGAAGCTAAACATTTAAAATTGATCTAATCCGCTGATGCCACAATGATCGATGTTCAAAATATACACCAACTTATTCAGCATAATAGTGTTCGAATGTATGGATTAATGAACGTTTCTGTCCAACTGAAATGGGATTTTTTTTTGCTGGTGGATGTTTCGTCCCCGAGGCTTGCCTTCTATACAAATCTTTCAGATTGTAGTTTTGTGACTGAGAAACATGTTGGAGAATGAAGCACTTGGTCGGCGTCGGGTCTCACAGACATGTGTTTTGAATAAGAACTTGCATTATATTGATACTCCCTGGTCTGGGCCCGTTTATTCTATTTAACGGTCACATCAGTCATCATTTTCCATCAGGGGGCCCTCGGTAGCCGTGTGGTTTGAGGCGCTTCGCTGGTGACCGCTATCCTCACATCGCTGAACCGGCACGGGTTCGAGCCCAGCTGGTCCATGTGTGGAAGTTTCAGTTACTTGCCGACGGGCGGTGGTTCTCTCCGGTACTCCGGCTTCCTTCACACCAACCAAATTGACTGTCACCATATAAGTGAAACAACTTTGAGTTTGACATTAAACCAAATCCCCCCCCCCCCCCCCCATTTTCCATCAGTTGACTTGATAAGGCTGTTCCATCATTGCTCTTATATATTTGTATGTAATAACACATAAGCCGGTGCTAGGTGTCGTGTGGTCATCTCATTCAATATGTCAACGTGAACATCTATTATAAAAGCGTGGCTGGAATAAAAACCATCGCATGGATCGATTCTGGTTCTTGTGATGTTTTCAGTAATATGCAGTCAGTATATTCGCTTGTAGAGTCCTATGACTTTTTGTCAACACGCCGGCATCTTTTTCCACCCCCTCATTATTGTTGCCTGTATATGGTGGGATTCCGCTGGTGGACGTTTCGTCCCTGACGCTTTCCCTCTGTGCAAATCAGTGTGATTGTATGTTTGTGTCTGGTGAATATAATGTAAACATAAACATAATGTCTATACAACGGTCACAAACTTAAAGGTAACTGGCCAAATGCTTTGATAATTGGATTATCAGCTGCTGTTTGGTGACCGTGTTGAAGATTTGAAGCTCTTTTGCCATCAACTATGTTGTGGTAGCAAATGTCTGACAAATATTAACTCGGAATAAATGGGACGTCGACAGGCTGATGAACAACGAACGATTATTCCGTTTTGAATACAGAAAGTACGGATGTCTCAAGTAATACGGAAACAGTATTTCTGTAGGCTTTGGCAGCAAAAATCTCTCACATTCACCTTCCATATCTCCCCTTACCGTTACAATCAAATTAACGATCCACCAACTCTTCTGGTATTTCCCTGTGTGATAATGGCTTTCTCTGATAAGAGAAGAACTTCCGCCGCATGCATATTTCGGAAGCAGCATACCGAACCAAATCGGATATAAAATAGCTTATTGATTTGTGGGATGAATTGTTCGGACATAAACCCATTTCTTCATAACCGACCTGTTATAGGATTGTAGTTGGCAACATCCGAGGCAACTCAAACACCACTAGGATTTCCCTTGAATACTCAGGATAAGTCAATAAGCTCTATCATGAAACTAAGTTATTACTGCAATATACGCCACAGTTACACAAACAACATAATAATTGACGAGGAGCACAAAAATAATACTCTGTAATAAAATCTGGGGCCTGGTGGCCGTCGTCAACGTTGGCCTGCCTATAAAAGGTGATACGCTACCCCTACCATGCATTTAGCAAGTGCAACAGATCCTTCCAATGCCATGTCAACAAAATGTTTAATCTGTACATAGGGCTGCTAAGTGATTAGGAGATAACATATGCCATCGTAGGGGGAATGCCGGTGTGATGGATAAGAATGTCCTGGTGATTAGTGTCCCTTTTCATATCCTTTTCTACTGCAACCAAGGACGGACACTTGTCCCCAATGTGAAGAAAAATGTCCCTGGTGGGTTACAAGATAGGGGCTGGACACTCATAGCCACCGGACATTCTTAGCCTCCGCACCGGCGTTCTGACAAGAAATCAGCTGACTCCACAGACCGACTTATTTTACCCAAAGATATCCCAAGGATAAAGATGTGCCTACGATTTTCCGTTTCTCAAGCAAGATTTTGTCTTGTATGCTTAACTGAACTGACCATACGGACCCCAGCACCAGCTTGAGAGGAATTACATACAAATATCGCAGAATACATGAAATAACATCTCCGCCATCACATCTGATGAGTTTTGAGGTGTTCAGAAAATTCAGTTACAGTATATAGCACTGTTCTTATTTGCGTTTGGACGACTCTTCGATGGGGGCTTTTCAATGTATTATTTGAGTATCCACCGCCAAGATGGAACAAACAGAGAAAGAAATACAAATCTCTGGATTTGTATATAATGCCGCTTATGCCGGTGCTAGGGGCCGTGTGGTCATGTCATACAAGTTGCCACAAGAACAGGTACAATAAAAGCGTACCTGAGATACAACACATGCTGTGTGCTTTAGAATAGGTTAACCAGAAGACTATACTGTGAAGTCATGTGGCTCGGTCAGTATGTCGGCACCTCTTCCCACTTCCCTTATATGCGTTGTAATGCTCTGCGTAAACATATGTTGCGTGCTTACGCTTTAGTGTACGCTATGCAGCCAATATACAAGTCACATGGATGATTTGTATCGCGCGGATTACTGGACCAGTATACCTTCGTTCTCATTTGTCTTTCCTAGATGTCAGTCCCAATTTACCAGTAGCACTAATATTTCGCAGATCAAGGTCACTCGTTGTTCGGTTTGCTAAGAGACACGTAGTACCGATTGTAGTAGTATTATAGTTCAAGGGTTTAATTGAATTTTTTTTCGCAGCAGTGTTAGAACGATTGTAAATCTCTAATTACCGGACTTTGAACTGTACTCATTTTACAACATTCCCCATGTGTGATACTCTATAGCTATTTCCTGATAATTTACTCTAAATGAAGCCTGGCGTCAAGTTTCCATTGATTTTGATTATAAACATTCGTCAGCGATAACTTCAAGTTATGAAATAAAGGCGTATGAAGGCCAATTTGATATTTTATGAGATGTCTTATTATTGTCCTATATAACCTACTTATTTTGACTGAAATATTTTGCTTTCAAAATTATATAATCGCTTCATATGAAATACGCCTCGGAAGCATGCGCAAAATCAGTTCAGCCATGACGTCCAGGGAGAATGAAAGTATATCAGATTATATATAACAAAGTTTCGGTCGCATTTGAACTTTCTTGAATGCTACGGAAAATTCACGAAAATTCTGAGACCACGTTGATATGGGGATTGAGAAAAACTAACGGTACACCATTAGCTGGCGATTCGCTCAAAATCCAAGAGAACTCTGTTCTTCCTTATTTATATTTTAGTAACTCATAGATTCAAGTTCAGTTCGTTATGACTATTAAGAAACAGATTGCTACCCTGTTGATGAAAACTGAAAATTGTGCTTTGCTACTGTTTATAGTATCTGTCTGATAGCTTTTTACACCAAAAAACTCAATTCGCTCTATACTGGAGCCGAAGAATATTCCTGATTGTTGTACAAGAGGTTAAAGTGAAGCAGCATGGAGATATTTATACACAACTCTTCATCTCTCACCTTCTCTTTTTGTAGCGTCAGTTACGATTAGAACCTAATCGAGGCTTGTCACATCTCCCCAGGCATTTTGTCGATGTGTGATAAGCGTAACCTCTGAAAGAAAAAGGACTTCCCATTCATGTTTTAGATCCAGTGCACCGCTCCAAATCGGAAATTAAGTAGTTTATTGATTAGAGAGTTAAATTGTTCGGATATCAACCCATTTGCTTATAAAAGTCATCGAATGGGAATGTGATTGAAATCATCCGAGGCTATTGGAAGGCCACTGGGATTGACTGTAAATACACAGATCAGCACTAATGTGACTCTATATCGAGGTTAGGCAGTGGCAATTACAAAGCAAACTGAAAGTTTAATAGTGGCGGAAAGAAGATTTATCTAATACATGAAAGGCTTAATGTCCAAAATATCGGAAACTCGAATCGACAGAGAACTGAAGTTTTCGAAGAGAAAACCATGGTTTCGAATTCAGTCTCCTAACATTGAAAAGTGCAGTTGTTCGGAGATAACCGTTATTGGGACTGATAACTGCAAAGAGATATGTTTTCGAAAGTTCGTTCGAAAACCTATGGATCGATAACAAAGGTTTTCGACTATTATCTGTTTGTTTGAGTTAAAATGTTAACCACTTCAGCTGTCAGAGAAACGCCAATTATTGTCTCATAAAGCAGTTTATGTATTGGACTACAGTTTGCAAACGTCCATAGAGCATTTATCGAAAACAGGAATAATTCATAGATTTATTCATAGAAAGCAAATGGACCGCTTTCGTGTTGACACATATTCGGGAATAAACCTCAAGTGTAATTAAAATCAATACGTTATGTCAGTTTTTCGTGAGAATACTAACCCTTACCAAAATAAAATGTATGGACAATGTATGGGAAACGTATGGGAATTTTTTTATAAGGGACTGTTAACCTAAAAATGTTTGGGAAATATATGGATGTATTGAAACTAAAAACGCCTCCGCATTTGGCAACTATAGACATGTATGGGAAATGTATCGTACAAATTTTGTTCTTAAGTTGTATGTATGGGCAGTGCATGGGAAATCTCTTCACGTCACTCTTTCGAGGCACAGTCCATACAATTCCCATACATTGTTCCTCAGCATGTATGGAAGATGTATGGGATACTTCATCTAGATAAAGATCATGCATGGGCACTGTATGGAGAATTTGTTCTCCTGGAAAAAATGGTACATTACATATACGTCTGGCAGATGTATGGGTTAGTCCATAGTTTTAAAGATCATGCATGGGTAGTGTATGGAAAAGTGTTTTTCCCATACATGCCCATACAAGATATACCCAGGTAATTCCCATACAAGGCTTCCCTGCACGTGCGGTAGATTGCATACGTGTCTGGCAAATGTATGGGACAACGTCCATTCAAAAGATTGTACATGGGTAATGTATGGAAAAGTGATTCCCCATACATATCCATACATGTACGGCATATGCATGGATATATCCATATATCAAAAGATCATGTATGGGCAATGCATGGAAAATTTCTTCCCCCACACATGGCCATACAAGATGTATGGCAGCATCCATACATGTACGGCAAATGTATGTGCCAGTCTGTATATCAAAAGATTATGTATGGGTAACGTATGGAATATTGCTTTCCCCATACATACCCATACAAGATGTATGGTAGCATCCATACATGTACGGCAAATGTATGGGCCAGTCTGTATATCAAAAAATCATGTATGGGTAACGTATGGAATGTTGCTTCCCATACATGCCCATACAAGATGTATGGTAGCATCCATACATGTACGGCAAATGTACGGGCCCGTTTGTAGATCAAAAGATATGTACGGGTAATGTATGGAATATTGCTTTCCCCATACATGCCCATACAAGATGTATGGTAGCATCCATACATGTACGGCAAATTTATGGGCCAGTCTGTATATCAAAAGATCTTGTATGGTTAACGCATGGAAAATCGCTTCCCCCATACATACCCATACAAGATGTGTGGTAGAGCCCATACATATCCCACATGTATGGGACAGTCCAAATAACAAAAATTAAAATATGGGTAATGTATGGAAAATTGATATCCCCATACATGCTCATACAAGTTGCATGGTCGGACCCATACCCGTATGGGCACATCCACATACCCAGCATATACCCATTGCCCCACATGAAAATATGTCACATGCTAAGCTTTCTTGTTCTTCTTGTATTTGTTATGCAACTATGACCTTAGATATGCATCTTGGATTGGAGAAGGCACGATAATGGGAGACTTTTTGTTTGGAACATCAAGTTGATTGAATTTATACTGCGAACATCCCCATGATTTCATATGATTTGATTTCCTAAACATATCATTATGCTCGTACAGTTATTGACTGCACAACGAGGTGTAATAGCCATCTTTGTGAGACTGTCAGCAAAGCTTGAGTTACACCAGGGTTAAGAATTAGCCATGGCTAATGTTCTTGTACTGAGTTATCGAAGCCTCATCAGTCGTTGGTCTGTTGTTGCAGAAACTTGATTTTGTATTCCACCATCTCGGGTTTACTCCAACGAGTTCTTCTGAGAAAAGATAACCGGAGTTTTGTCATTAATTTCTGGAATGATAAGGCCAGGATAGATAAAGAGGTTAGATGGATTATCTTCATATCTCGTGAGTTATTTCTCGCTTACAAACTTTTGTATGAACTGGGTCAAGGATATGATTTGTTCCACTCTGTGTACCATTCCGCTACCGCAGGAAGAGAATTCCAGAAACACATGTAGGTTTTCAACACTAACCATCGATTGTCAGAGGAATTTTTCTTTTCGGGTCACGTGGTATTGCAAAACTTATATACAGCTATTGGCTACTTATGGCCTTTGTCCCAAAGTCGCAGTATACACGTCACATTAAGCATTCGATATGAAAGGCTCATCATCGACGAAATTCCAAGTGAGTCTAAAACCACAAATACAAGCATCTCGTCTGTCATTCAATATTCAGCCGTCGTCCATTGAAGAATTTCCGCGATTCCGCAAGACCAGTTTCATTCAAAGATAGTATCACATTAAGGTATGATGTAAAATTTCGATTACACAAAGACTGGTTTCTTGGAAAGACGCCATCAACGTACATGTAGATTGTAGATTAGAGTTAATACCATATTTAGCAGAATTAGTAACGAGGGAGAAATATTAGAACACCGGTGGAAGCTGGTGCTGCTGATCAGCGATTCGAATTTGAAATTTTTGGAACACCATGATGTCTTGCTGGCATCATTGGAAAAACTGATGGCCGCTTCTGTCTTGTAATAAACGAGCCTATTTTTATGTATACTATGATTTATTTTTGAAGCTAGTGCTAATGCTGTTATATGAATCAGGTCTTTGGATTATGGATGCGGAAATTCTTTAATGGACGACAACTGAATAATGAATGACGGGCTAGACGCTTGTATCTCATCTTCAAAGATTAGAGAACATCTATTTTACGATTTATTTAGATATGAGAAATCCAAATTCAGGTGAATTCTTTTTTTCAATTTCTGTTCCAGGATTTTAATTCTGTAGATAAATGTATAATGCTAAATTAAGGCGATGGACCACACCGTATATCATCCAAACGTTTCATCATAACTCAATCATATTTTAGTTGACGAAGGGTATTACCATCAAATAATTTCACTTAAGCCATTATTCTAATACTGAAGAAAATTTTATAATATTTACCCCGATATACCTGTAAATGAGGGAGGAAGCAGAAATCTACACTAAAACAGGCTGGTTTCTTACAAGAACCAACCAATCTACATTGTCAAATGACAATCAGCTCTGCAAGACCGTTACTGGAATTTTGCGTTGATATTGCTACACAGATCCATGTAGTTGAATACCATTTCTCTTGTACGCGAATTACAATTACATGTATAACTTAATTTGACACTGAACTTGAATATCACAAAATAATGTACTACAAAACCCAATTCCATTGGGTGAAATGGAAATATTTGTCAGCGGATGTTAGTAAGACAGAATATTATTGTAGAAACTTGTCAAACAGGCCTATGCCACCAAAACCTCCATTCAAATTTTCTGGATTCCTTTGTTAAATATCGTACACTGTAGGCAAAATGTGATCTTAGCTTGCAAAATATCTGGCGCTACGTATCGCAACTTGTGGTTGGGGGCCGTTTGAATATCATGTGTTTGACATCTCCATGGTGTTCGAATGAACAGATAATCAAATCGTAACTGAGATACATACTCTGTAAAAAGACTTGGAAATTCATTTGGATAAAGATTAATGGGCAGTTATTAGAGGATTGTATGTGGAGCACATCATCACGCCTTGCTGACCGGTTCTCCCTTGTGAGAAACCATCCTGCTCACCAATCCCCAGTGTACGAGTTGTCACAGCGAAACAGCTCACCCATTACCAATATACGAGTTGTCAGAGCATTTCCATCATAGCTCTCTAGATTTGTATCTAATAACGCTTATGCCGGTGCTAGGGGCCGTGTGGTCATATCATGCAAGTTGCCACATGAGCAGGTACAATAAAAGCGTACCTGAGATACAACACATATTACGAATCGTTAGATTCTTGGTATGTGCTTTAGAATAATTTAACCGGAAGACTACATGTATACTGTGAAGTCATGTGACTCTGTCAGTATGTCGGCACCTCTTCCCACTTCCCTTATATGTGTTGTAATTTGTAAAATTTTATTTCATACACATTTTGAATTGGTGCTGTCATACGAAATAGGTATTTCGATTATTGAAGCGAAAATTCTTTCTATGAGCAACGGCTGAATAATGAACGTCGGAATGTACGCTTGCATGAGAACTATTCCGTGGTACTTGACAGTTATGGTGTTTTCTGTGAGTTTCTCAATAGGAGTTCCTTGATATGGAGATGTTCCAACTCCAGGCGTCAGATCCGACATTCAATATCCAGCCGTCGTTCACAGAAGAATATCCGCGTTAATAAACGAAAGACCTTTGGTATACGAAGACATTCGAGTGACTTGCCCCTGTACAGACCTTTTGCTCTTTGATATATGTTGGCATTTGTGGAAAGTTGATGCTGGGTCGACATCGGGCCTTACAGACTAGTCTTTTGTGTTAAATGCCGTCATTTTCATCTGACGACGATACAGCTCACCAATCCCCAGGGTACGAGTTGTCACAGCGAAACAGCTCACCAATTACCACTATACGAGTTGTCCGAGCATTTCCATCATAGGTCTCTAGATTTGTATCTAATACCGCTTATGCCGGTGCTAGGGGCCGTGTGGTCATATCATCCAAGTTGCTACATGAACAGATACAATAATAGCGTACCTGAGATACAACACATATCACGAATCGTTAGATTCTTGGTATGTGCTTTAGAATAGGTTAACCGAAAGACTATACTGTGAAGTCATGTGGCTTTGCCAGTATGTCGGCACCTCTTTCCACTTCCCTTATACGTATTGTAACTGGAAATCGATTTGGAAATCAGAATATAGATCCGTGAGACAGATTGGGCGATAGGACATCATGATGTCCTTGTGATAGTTGAACGGTTATCTCTTGCGAAAAATTAGCTTGTGTTTATATGTATCATGTATTTTATGCGGCGTGTAGTTTGGTGCTAATATATGATCTTATGAATCAGGGGTTTTCAATAACGAACACGGAAATACCTTATTATTGTCCAGTATAACCTACTCATTTTGACAGAATATTTTGCTTTCAAAATGGTTTCCGTTTCATATGAAATACGTCAAAGAAGAATGCGCAAAATTAGTTCAGATTGAAAGTATATCAAATTATATATTGATAACAAAGTTTCGGTCGCATTTCGACGTTGTTGAATGCTTCGGAAAGTTCACTAAAATTGCGAGACCAAGTTTTGTTAGCGATTGAGAAAAAGTAAAGGTACATCATCAGCTTACGATTCTCCCAAAATCCGAGAGAATACCGTACTTCCTTTTTCCTGTATTTAGTAACTCATAGATTGATGATAGTTATTGCTATTATAAGAGACAGATTGATACCCTGTTATTAAAAACTTTCCCATGATGGAAAAGTGTTCTTTGTTATTGTTTATAGTATCTGTCTGGTAGCTTGTTACAAAAAAAACTCAATTTGCTCTACACTGGACTGATAATGGACTGGACTGGAGAATATGCTTGATTGTTGTGCAAGAGGTCAAAGACAAGCAGCATGGAGATAGTTATACACAATACTTGATCTATTCCTTCCCTTTAATAGCGGCAGTTACGATTAGAATCTAATCGAGGCATGTCCCATCTCCCCAGGCATTTTGTCGATGTGTGATAAGCGTAACCTCTGAAAAGAAAAGGACTTCCGATTCGTGTTTTTGATCCAGTGCACCGCTCCAAATCGGAAATTAAGTAGTTTATTGATTTGAGAGGTAAATTGTTCGGACATGAACCCATTGTCTATAAATGGCATCGAATAGAAATGTGATTGGCATCATCGAAGGATATTGGACGGTCGCTGGGCTTGACTGTAAATACACAGAGTAATTTGACTCTATATCGCACTTTGGCACTGGCAATTACAAAGCAAACTTTCAGTTTAATGGTGGCGGAAAGTAGGTTTATCGGATACATGTATGAAATACAACCGCCTACTTCGTCATTCAATATTCAGCCGTCCTCCATTAAAGATTTTTGCTGTCCATAATCCAAATAATTCATATAACAGAATTATCTCCAAATTCCGAGAAAAACAATCATAGTATAAATAAACAGTTTTCCAACATGCCAGCAAGACATCCTGATGTTCCAAAAATATCAAATCCGTATTGTTGATCAATATTCTTATTCCACATGATTTTCGTTGTAAAGTTGTTTTCTATGAAATGATCTAACTCAGTCGTAATGCATTGAGGCTTAATTTCCAATATATCAGAAAATCCTGATTATCGAATCGAAAACGTAGTGAGTGATTGAACAGGATTTAACGTCGCCTTCAGCATTGTTTCAGTCATATCGCAACGAACCAACTAAGCACCACCCAGCCAAGTTGCGTTCCTGCTACTTCAAATAAGAAACCTTTGAAGCAGCATGGAACCAGACACCCTTCATCCACTCCATAAAACACCGAGGACAGCACAAGACACAGACAGGACGTTTACTCGGTGCAATAAAGACAAGTGATATTACAGTGCTAGACATCACAGTTCCTGTTGCTTCTCAGCAAAATGCATTGAAGCAACAAGAACCCGTGCCCGCCCAACCACCCGCTCGAAAATGCAAGTTTTCCAACAGAGAAGTGAAGTTTTCGAAGAGAAAACTAAGAGAAAACCAGGATTTCGAATTAAGAACTGCAGTTAATGGTGGAAAACCTAGGTTATCCGCCAGTCAACCTTGCGTTTCTCTTCCATGACTTCGGGTTTCTGTCTCCTAACATCGGAAAGTGC
Source organism: Hanleya hanleyi (assembly GCA_036873755.1). Taxonomy (NCBI): domain Eukaryota; kingdom Metazoa; phylum Mollusca; class Polyplacophora; order Lepidopleurida; family Hanleyidae; genus Hanleya; species Hanleya hanleyi. The sequence goes on along the minus strand of JAVTVY010040953.1, from coordinate 17,366 downwards.
AGGTGTTCGAAGATAACTATTATTTAAATCGATAAAGAACAAATAACTGTTGCAGAGGTAGCTTTATGCTCCAAACTGCTAGCCCTGTTACGACGAAATAAACCGAATATAACTTCTTCAAACCGGTTTTGGCCCGAAGCTTGAACTTCGGGAATCTCCGTTGCATGCACTGGTTTTGTCAGATTGTAATGGGACTTTGAACGAATGAGACGTACATTAAGAATTCGGGTTGGAATGGAGGGAGGATTCTAATGGGGGATGTTTTAGCTCTATATCGTTCTGGGTGTTGCTAGGCGGGGCGCACATCTCTACGACATCTGACGTCAGATATAAAATTAATTTTGTTACGGTTGAGAACCAATTTATGCCTGGAAGATTCATAAAATTTCCCGGTAAACAAGCGCGTGGTGGAAGTCGGCCATTTGTCTTCTCTCTTCGCGTACCCCACCTTCCCTGTGTTTTTTTTTTGGCCGGCTTTGCACAGGTTGATTGCATGCAGAATTGTTTTACCGGGAGTCGGTCATCCTGACATTGGGCTATTCTAGTAGATGATTCTGTATAAATCCTTCCACGGCTGGCAGGCTGTCGATTGTGTTAGACAGGTTTTTCTTTGTCTCGGCTGATAGGCTAGCTACGTGATAGTGAAATTTGACAATATGATCACACCGGTCTGTGTGATATACATGTAGGGGTCGGTTAGCCGTTTTCCCCGTCTTTCGTTATGAAACTAGTCGTGTGTTCAGTTCAGTCCATGCTATGGAATATTTTTTCTGGTATATAGCCGGCTGAGCTCGCTAACATTTCTTGTAAATAGTGTATCGGTCGTATGCATTCAATAAACTTGGCGTCGCTGTATATACAGTACCGGTATTATTAGCCTGTGATAGGCGAGCTGTGTTATTAGTAAGGCCGAGGCGGTATAATTTGGCAGTGTCGACAGCATATATAGATCTGTGCAATGTGGCAATTAATCGTTTCGCCTCTTTGAGAGACTCGATATGCTCAATTCGGTCCGTGTTATTAAATATATTCCTGGTATTTAGCCAGTTGAACTAGTCAACATTTCTTGGGAATAGTGTATTTACTCTATTCATTTATTGCATTTGGCGTCGTCGTGTATACAGCATTATTGTCCTGTGATAAACGCGAAGTGTTATTAGTAGTGGCATTTTGGCCGTTCGTGGTCAATAGATTGGTAAAAACCGGATAAATTGACTCAGTGGTATTGAATGCGATTTGAGCCTGGCAGGGTTATACAATTTTCAAATATTTTAGCTTGTATATCGGGGAAGATTCAAATTTTTATGGAAGTTTTTGTCCATTGTCACTCCAGGTGTTACTGTGTGATGTTGTCTATGTGCTTCTGTACGATTGAATTGTATTGTTTCTGAGATTGACTTTTGTGTGAGATTTCTACTATGCGTTAGTATTTATGGGTCTTTGGATTGAGATTGAAGATTTTGCCGACCTTTGTGAGAAATTTGTAGTTGGAATACAATTGTGCGTTAATAGTAAATGCTCAGATTGTTCGCGGGTCAATGTGACTTTGTCTTCTGCTAACATTTTTTGCATCCTGATAAAAGGTAAACCCGTTTTTTTCTTTGTGTTTCAAGATCTATATATTTTTTTGTTTTGGACGGTTGTCCCTAATTTGTATAGTTCCATTTATGTCGTGGTGTTCGTGATATTCGAAATTGTCGGCTGTCAACTGGTCGGCTAAAAAAATCGCTCATCGTGTCGATTTTCTGGGTTAATACTGATATATATTGCCTACATTTTGGTTGTCCAATACATGATTTTGATTGCTCAGTTGATAGTTTGGGGCATTGTCAGTCATGCGAGCCACATTCATGGCGACACCATGGTGTTGTCACTGCGATAATAGTAATCAGACTTCCTTCAATCCTTTTGAATTGAGTTAATGATTTGTATATGCTGCCTGTTTCCTCCATTCTCTTGGATCAGTTCAGGAAATTATGCTATTGTTTGAAATTTAATTGAATGGGAACGTGCCTATGTTCATCCTTGAGGGTCTGAATGATAGACTGAAGGTTGTTCATGATGTTGAGCGAGTGAGTTAAAATTTTGATGCAGTTTACCATCTCGAGACAGACTATTTCCTGTTTGTATTTAAACTCGGAGTTATTAACTCCTCGATGTGGTCGAGTCTAAAATCTAGTTTGTATTCTGTGTTGTATTCCTCCAGGCACGCTCAACAGTGTTAATTTAAGGTTTATTTATGTTGAACACAGGTGGCCTGACTTTGTTTTCTGGGCACAATTCATAATTTGATAATTGATTTTTTTTCTCCCCCAGACCCACCCTGGTTTTCTTTAGTGTTCTATTCATGATTAGTCGTAAATTGAAATAGTGCAAGATTAACAGAGAAGTTGCAACAACGCGTTGACTGTGTGGTAACACGTGTTGCACTTGTTCTAGAGATGGGTCTTCTTCTTTTTCTTTTTCGCTAATGGATATGGCTGATTAGGCAAACTAGAACGAGTTGACTGCGGTAACGCGTGTATATTTGGTTCATAAAAGTGTTTCGTCAGTTTGAACTCAAACCTGCACATGTTTAAATATTTTTTTTCATTCACTGAATGTGAGTAGTTGACACTGCGTTTCATTTTCCGTGTCCAATTTGGTGTTCTCTAGGGGATATACCGAGGTACACGGTCTTTCTTTTGCTTCAGTCAGTTTCTGGAGTGGAAACTGAGTGTGAGAAATTGACACTACTCTATATTTTTGGTGTCAAATTTGGCGTTTTGTAGCTGATATACCAATGTGGGTTGTCTTTCATTTATTTCAGTGAGCTTCTGCAGAGGAAACTCACTGAAAGTCTTTGATATATTTGAAGTTATTTGATTAGATTTTGGTTTGATATTGCTTATTCTTTTGACTTGTTTTCAAATACCGTATATCATTCCACTAAAACATGGCAGATTTAGGGCCGATTGATGTGTCAGTGGCTACAGAGGAAGCACTGCAAAAATTGAAAGGGGTGGGGAGTAGTCGAAGTGCACGTGTGGTAGCCTTGCAGAAAGAGGGCAGGTTGGTTAATTTTAAGAATTTTATGCATGTGACTCAGTTTAGTGCCGGGCATATAGCCGATCTAGTGCTAGAGGGGCAGATAATAGGTTTAGACTTGTCGGGAAGTCCGGAATACATTAATGCTTTAGTTGACCGTCGTTTTGAAGAAATCATTGAATCATGGAAAGTTGAAATAACGGCTCAAGTAGATGCATTGGATGTAGAAATAGGCCAGTTGCATGACGATGTCAATGCATACGAGCTTCAGTTAGGCCAGTTGGATGAGAAAATAGTGGTACAAGGTCAACAATTAGGTCAACAAATAGGTCAAGTTGATGATAAGGTGGAGCAAGTTGATGGTAAGGTGGAGCAAGTTGATGGTAAGGTGGAGCAAGTTGATGGTAAGGTGAAGCAAGTTGATGGTAAGGTGGAGCAAGTTGATGGTAAGATGGAGCAAGTGGGTTTAGATATGAGGACTGTTGTTGCATTGCTTAGTGCTCCGAGCAGAGAAGGGTCAGAGATTTCATCACATGCGACGTCTGAACAGACAACGGGGACGCTGGTCAGGATAATAGACCTGAACAATTGGTTGAGGGTGGGGGAGAGATTCCAAATCAATTGAATGCAGCCCCTGTTCAACAGAATGAACTCCATTATCAAACGAATGCATCAGCTGCACTTCCCGACCCCCCATGTCCACTAGATATGAATAGAACAACATGACTGGACGCTGGTCTGGCGTTTCCAGATGACACTAGGGATGTAAATAATGTGTTCCATCAGTTACCGCCCAGTGGTCACACTTCAGATCCGAACTTCCAATGCCCAGTAAATAGGAATGGATTGTTTTTAGACAATGCTATAGTAGGGGGACAATATCTCCAAGGGGATACAGATAATGGGAATCTGGCCGATGTGTCCGCTACTGATACCGAGGGTGAGGATGAGGCCTCTCCTAGTAAATGTAGCGAATGCTCGTCCAGATCCAGATCAACCGAGCGACATGTATCCCAAGAACGCCACCGTAGCCAAAGTCCCCGGCTTCCCAAAGCGTTTTCAGGAATCAGAGGGGACTGGGTTCCATTTAGGATTAAGTTTGAGTTGGAAGCTGAAAGTAGAAAGTGGAATAAAGACCAGTGTCTAAATTAACTGATTGTATTCATGGCGATGCCATGGTGTTTTACAGCTATCAATCGGAGGCAGTCAAAACCTCGTTTGATATGCTCTTCAAAGCAATGGAATGCCATTATAATAGTAGGGAACCTCCGCGTGTAGTTAGGCAGCGTTTGCAGGCGGAAGAGCAGGGTCCGGAGGACACTTTAGAGGAGTTTGCTTTTAGATGCGCTAGGTTGGCAAGGGACGGGTATCCGAATGCACCGGAAAAGATTATCGAGTCGGTAGCGGTGGAACATTTTCTCAGGGGGTGTAGGGAAATACAGGCTGTGCGATTTGCTATGGAAAAGAGCCCCACAACAATCTCGGAAGCCTGGAGTTATGTGAACTCCTCACGATATAATCTGAGAGAGTTGGATTTTCAGACGGTCACATGTAGGACTGATAATGTTGATTCAGTGGGGGAGGCTTTTCCTGATGCTTGCAAGGCAGAAGGGGAAGGGATACATAAGAAGTCCCTTCGCCGTCGGTCATTGCGACCCTTCCGTCCACCACGACTCTGTTACTCGTGCCGTAAACCCGGCCACATAAGCCGTTTCTGTCCTGCTAGACATGGTTTAGATGGATGGACTGAATTAGCAACTGCAAATGACGAGGTGGGGTCGTCCACGGGGGACGAGGCAGGTGTTCCTGAACGTACTGCAGCAGTCAGAGATGTTACTCTGTCTCGTTCTCAGGGGTGGGCGATGTCCATTCCAGTTAAGGTTGGATCTGTGCCGGTAAATGCTGTGGTAGACACGGCCGCCCAAGTCACCGTCATGAGTGAACATTTATTTGCTAGGTTGGGTCTCCAGGGGTTGTCGTCTTCGCCTATTCGGTTAACTGGTGCATTTCGAGGAATGACCAGTATGGGAATGCTAGTTCGGCAGGTCCCATTGTCCATCTCCGATTTTCACTGTACTGGAAATATAGTGGTGGCACCCTTGGTTGACGACCTGTTGCTAGGCTTCGATTTCCTGTCAGCCTATGGATGTAGATTTTAGAGATAAAGCCTTGGTTATTGGGGACACCAAGGTTTTTGCAGTTTGAATTTTTATGGAATGGTGACTTGCTCAATGTGGGCTCTATTTCGCTCTGCCAGTAACTGATAAATGGTGAAGTTAGTTGATGGGCCATTGGTGACGCATTTTGTGCATGCGTCTGAAGAGATGTAGTATAGTGTCAGCTTTGTGGGGATATATGGATGTGTGCCATCACGTGTATGCAGTGATGGATGTATTGTATTAGGTTTTGATTTTCTATGTGAAATTACCCTCTTTGGGGGTTGATTTGATTTTGTTGTACAGGATGTTTGTTTGAGACATTGTGGAATTGAGAAAAAAATATATAAAATTCTAGACCCAAATCGTTGATAATGTGTTGTGCAATGTAATGTGTACTTCAGAACTTTTGTTCCAGAATTCTGGTGTGTTGGAGAATTCTGGTGTGTATTCGGGAGTTGGATGATGTTCGAACATGATTTGCGCTGCGGCGTTATTCGTGTAGTGTGTCTTGGGAGAGTTTGATGCGTTATGGTGAACTAGGTGTGTTTAAGTAATCTTTGTGAGGGAACCGGGTGCTGGACGCCTGGGTTCGATGGTTGCTGTGTGAATAGAGAATTTCTGTGTGTGAAGATTTTGTGTGGTAGATATTCGCGTTTCTATGTAACTTTTGTTGAGATTGTATAATTGTGTGGTCTTTGTGGGTTTTTCTGTGTGTTAAGCTATGTGACCCGTTCATAGAAGTCTGTGGTGAAATTAATATATGGAGTGACATGGAGGAGATATTAGTTAGATAATATGTAGTGCGGATAGCCATGTCGGAGACCTGGGGTTGAGGTAGACGTGCCTCTTCATCCCATGTCTTCGCCATGAAGCCCTAGTGAGAGTCTGTCCGATATTTTGTAATACGCTTTATGATTTATTGTGAATCCGGTGGGGCAGGAGAGCCACCACTCGGGGAGTGAATAAATGCGTCATTATTTGATTATAGTCTCAACCCTCGTCTAGTTATGAGCTCAATGATTTGTTTTCGTGTGAGCTTGAAATCTGTGGGAGTTACAGTTGATGGTTATGTTCTTCATTCTCAGTTTTTCTGAGGGATATTCTCTCTGGTGAGGTAGCCGTTTGCGGGGGCGGGTGTGCGCTGGGTCATCGTGTCTGAGTGCACGCAGACTGCTGGCTCCTCGTACATTCGTCCATGTAGGTTCCCTCTCTACTAGAACGTGCTGGCCGCTGGTGAAGACGAGCCTTGAAATTATTAGGGGAGAGAGAATGGGGAGCCCAATTTATAGTCTGGACGGCTATTAGATTAGAGACCTGTTCCAGTCATGGATTGTATGACGGACTGGTGCTTATTGCAGCCATGTAGCTGGCCTGCCAATTTATAGTCTGGATACCAGTCGTGGGTTGGATAATGTTCTCGTGTTTATTGCGGCCATGTAGCTGGTAGGCTGGCATACGGATTATATTTTTAAGAATTAAAGTGAGCAGTCCCATGCGGTTGATTGTATTTATTGGGGCCGTAAAGCTGGTAGGCTGGCCTAAGGATTATATTTTTGAGAAATGAAGTCATCAGTACAATGGGGCTGACCATTTGAGGGAGATTTTTAGTGGGCTTGGGTGTAATTATAGACAGTCTGGTAATGAGACTGGACTAGTGGGATGGTTACCATTTTATTGAAGTTGGGTGCTTTTAGGGAGCAGTGTACTTTTGTACACTGCAAGTTACGCATTTTGACACATGTGATATAACATGGAGAATTCACGTCTTTGTCTCGTATTTTAGTAATTGTCAGCGCTGGAAAGCCGTTTGCCTGGGATAGGGAAGGGTTCGGGAAGGGCGAAGTAAGATCTTCGCCAAAAAGAAAACGGGGAGGGGTGTTGCAGAGGTAGCTTTATGCTCCAAACTGCTAGCCCTGTTACGACGAAATAAATCGTACATGCCAGGAGATTGCCTCATCCGGGCTGTTTCCGAATATAACTTCTCCAAACCGGTTTTGGCCCGAAGCTTGAACTTCGGGAATCTCCGTTGCATACACTGGTTTTGTCAGATTGGTATGGGACTTTGAACGAACGAGACGTACATTAAGAATTCGGGTTGGAATGGAGGGAGGATTTTAATGGGGGATGTTTTAGCTCTATATCGTTCTGGGTGTTGCTAGGCGGGGCACACATCTCTACGATAGAAAACGTAGGTTATCGATCGACAACTAAAAGTTTTCGACTTTACCTTTGTCGATTCCTTCCGGAAAACTGCAATGAATATGATGCTGATATTGTGAACCACTATTATCGGGTCGTTTGAGTTAAAATGTTAATGGCTTCAGCTGTTATGGTCAGAACAACACAAGGTATTGTTCCATAAAGCAGTTTCTGACAAGCTTGTTCAGATAATTTGTCTCATCTTTCGTGAGACAGGTTTGGCTCTATATTGGACTATGAGATAACGGTTTGCAAACATCTATAGAACTTCTATAGAAAACAAGAACAAAGATAATGCCATTTTTTATCGATGGAAGTCAGAATTGAAAGAAACGGACAGCTTTCGTGTCGACGCATATTCGGGAATAAATCTCAAGTGTAACTAGAATCAATACGTTATGTCATTCTTCCGTGAGAATACTCAGTTAAGCTTTCGTGTTCTTCTTGTATTTGTTATGTAGCTATGGCCTTAGATCCTTATGTATCTTGAATTTGGTAATATAAACATATGTCGATACTCATAACTATACTTTATCGCAGAAGAGGTTTTAAATAGACAAGTGCGAAATATTGGATTCCCGAAAAGACACTATAATGGTTAGGGAGACAATCCTATACACAGAAATGATGCATTAGAGGTCGTGGAGTCCTTGTAAAGCTATCTATCTTTGCAGTTTACCAGACCATGTTTACAGCAAATCTCTTCTACAGCAAATGAGTTTTATTGCTGCTAAAATTAGTTATTCAGCGATTCGCTCATAAGCTCCGCATCTCAATCAGTCGCGGGTTTTGACCTTGACAGAAACGGTACCTTCATGTCGTGAACATCAGTACACAAACGTAGATTGAATTTATACTGCGAGCATCTACATGATTTCATATGATCTGATTTTCCCAAGTATCGCATCAATATTCTCGTACATTTGTTGACTGCCAATGAAAATGTGATAGCCATCTTTGCGAGACTGCCAGCAAAGCTTTGATTTACATCTGGTCTACGAATTATAGCCATGGCTAATGTTCTTCAGTCGCGGGTCTACTTTTGCAGAAACTAGATTTTGTATTCCACAATCTCTGGTTTACTTCAACGAATTCTTATGAGAAAAGATAACCGGATTTCTCATTAATTTCTGGAATGATTAGGCCAGGATGGATAAGAGGTTAGATGGATTACCCTCACATCTTGTGATTCATAACTCGCTTACAAGCTTTTTTGTGAACTGGATCCACGATATGATTTGTTCCACCCCGTGTATCATTACGCTACCACAAGATGAGAATCTCAGAAACATATGTAGGTCTTCACCACTAATCATCGGCTATCAAAGGAACTTTTCTTTGAGGGCTACGTAGTATTGCAAGAATTATATATAGCTATTGCCTACTGATGCCCTTAACCCTACCTGGACGGGGAGGCCATTATGCCCCCCCACCCCGCCACCTACCAAACTTTCTCTCCTATCTCCGAGACAACAAAAAATGAAAGCTGACACTCCAAAACTTTTAAGTTTATCATATTGGGGTCCTTTTGAGCCTATTTGCATAATCCCCCGTGTTGAGGATCATGGGTAAATTCAAGATAGCGGTCATGTGTGGATACCAGAAAAGTGATGTTTTTGCTTTTCTTCGAAGAAAATTGGTCAAATCTATTCTATTTCACATCAGACTATTATTTTCTAATTTGTCATGCAGTTTTTGCAAAGAAAACACGTAATTAAAAAATTCGAAAAATCTGACCAAGAAATCAACCTATAAATGCCTGTTTTGACGATGACGTCATTGCTACGTCATTAAAGCGGGCATCTTTGATTTTTTTTCTGGTAGAGTTTGACCCAAGGGTACAGTGTGGTAAGCTTCAGCTCTCTAGCTCAAGGGGTAAGAAAAATATTTAGAGGGAGGGGCGAAATGGCCCCACCAGGTCTGGACTGGTCCCAAAATCCCAGGCCAGATAGGTTTAGTTGCCTAAAAGTCGCAGGATAGGCTTCACAATCGATATGAAAGGATCATCGTCGAAGAAATTTCAAATCTATAATCACAAGACCAATTTCATTTATTAAATATCAGACATCCAGATTCAGATGATATTTTTTGCAATTCCGTTCCAGGATTTTAAATCTGCAGATAAATGATTAACGCAAAAATATGGTGAAGGACAACTCCGTATATCATCCAAACGTTTCATCATAATCAATCATAGTTTATGTCGAAGGATATTAGCAACATAATTCCACTGAAGCCAATATTTATAGCACCGAAATTCAGCAAACAACCTCTGTTCGTTAAATTTGAATATATTTGCCACGATATACAAGCAAATGAGACATGAAGCTGGTTTCTTGCAAGAACAAACCAACCAATCTATATCGTCAAATAATAATCGGCTCTGCAAGACCATTACCCGAATTTTTCGTTTGTATTGTTACATGAATCCATGTAGTTGAATATGACTTCTCTTGTATACGAATTACAGTTATAACAGAATTTGACACTAAAGCTGAATATCACCAAAAAAAATGTGTTTCAAAACTCAATTTCATTGAGTGAAATTGAAATAATTGTCAACCAATCAGAGGGTGTTTGTAATACAGAACATTATTGTAGAAATTTGTCAAACTGGGCTACACCAGTGAATTTTCCCATTCCAAGTTTCTAAAATTCTGTGTTAAATATCGTACACTGTCGGCAAATTGCGATGATAGCATGCGAGATCTCTTACGTAACTTACGTCAACACAAAGAATCACAATCAAATCGTGTCTGGCATACCCTGGAAAAGGACTTGGAAACTCATCTGGATAAAGAAAAATGTTCAGTAATTAGGATTTTATGTAAAGAACATCATCACGTCATGCTGACCGCTTTTGTCTTGTAAGAAAGCATCTTGTTTTTTTATTTTTTTTTATTCATACACATTTGGTATTGGTATTAACTGTCATAAAATAAATATGTCTTTCGATTATTGCTGAAAATTCTTTGATGGGCGACAATATTGTAGGTCGGATCCGACGCTCGCTATAAGAACTATTCCATGATACTTAACAGTTATGGTGTTTTTGTGTCAGCTTCTCAATATGATATCCGTGATATGTTGAGTTGAGTTGTTTGAGCTGATCAGTTGAGTTGTTTGAGCTGATCTGTCATCACAGCTTCCGAGCTAGCGTATCTAATTCCGCTTAAACCGGTGCTAGTGGCCGTGTGGATACTTCGTAGTCTCATAGTGCAATGAAAGCGCGGCTGAGATACCAAAGCTACGTCAGAGATTCCTCCGAATTCTCGGGTCTGAATGTTAGGTGTCGCTGTAGAGTCCTATGGTTGCTTTTTAGTCGCCAGACATCGTCACCTTTTCCCACCTCTTACATATCGCTTCAATGGATATGTTCTAATTCTAGGCATCAGGTCCGACATTCAATAGTCAACCGTCGTTCATAATAGAATTTCCCCGCCAATAGTTGAAGGAAAGTTTTCATACGAGAGATAGCACCAATTTGCAATATGCATGAAATGAAAATTTAAGAAATAAAGAACAAAACAAAATGGTTTCCTGCAAAAAGAAGCGGTCAAAAAATTTCACTGATGACAGAAAGACACCATGATGCTCTTTACATAAAATCCTTATCACTGACCAGTATTCTCTATTTGATTGAGCCTGTTCATTTGAACATATTGGGAATGTAAAACACACGATGCACAAACAGCCGAGGAATTAGGCATGAATGGAACAGAGCTGAAACTGCTTGTGAATCATCTGTGTCTAAACTTGACATAAAAATGCAACACAATCTATGCATTGAAATTGATCACGTGGAGAATACATAATATGTGTCGAAAATAGGATGGTCTAATTACACGTTTATAAAAATCATGGTCATGGTGTTGTAGTTTACTGTTAGACACTGTGGATGTTTCTGGAATGATAGAACTATGTAGGCTTGTTTCACTTACTGCTATATGGGTTGGTCGCTTCGAGCTTTCTTGAAGCTTGTCGTAATTGTATCTGGGTCAGATCATACGTCAATGCTGCATGTTGTGGAATGATCTCGAATGCCCCGTAGTGTATAAGTAGCCCCGACAGTCAAACATTCTGGAGGGAATTCAAACGGCTTTTCTGTGAGTGCATTATACTGTCTTACCTTATGTCCGAAATTACGGACTGCTGGATTGTATATTCCTGCGAATTGACTCTTGGCGCTGTGTTATCTACGTGATTGAACTGTCAGAAACTGGACAACAGCTGAACGGTGTTGGACTATCAAAATACAGAACAGCGATTTGTGCGGCACGGACTGTATAGAGATTTGCACGTCAAAACGGACTGTGAAGGATACACCGGTATAGCATTGAACAGTAGGGCTATACTTGACATTTGTTTGTTGTATTGACCTCACTTAAATTGTATATGATTTTAGTATTGTAAATAAATATTTCATTGTTAATCCGTGACTTCACAAAAGTTTTCTGTTACGTTTTTTCTATTATCGTTTTGACTTAATTGAAATTGGGAGCCTGCCCGCGAGTTTTGTTTACTTTACAGCTTTGCAAAATAGTTCTAAATTGATACATTGTCTGAATTTGTGAAGTCAGGGAGTAGTATATTATCAGCATGTCATTTGACCCAGCACAGTTTGCTTCAGAGCCTAGTCAGGAGGAATTTAACGAACTACGCAAAGAGGAATTGTTCGCGCTGTGTAAATTCCTACAAATAAAAGTTAAAACATCTTTGAGAAAGCAAGAAATTAAGAAACTCATTATTAAACATTTTGTTAGCAAACAAATTTGGGATGAAAGTGGTTTTGGTTTAACTGAGGAAACAGCTGGTGATTTGGAAATAAGAAAATTACAATTGCAACATCAGCTGGAATTAAAGAAATTAGAATTAGACAGAGAATTAGAGAGAGAAAGATTAGAAAAAGAGGGAAGAGAGAAAGAGAAAGAAAGACAGTTTCAGTTAGAAATGAAGCATTTGGAATTACAGTCGCGAACAAGTCCTCCTACACATGCACGTGTACAATCACAATCAAAATGTGATGCGGCTCATCAAATACGTCTCGTCCCACCATTTTAGGAAAAAGAAGTTGATCAATATTTTCTGCATTTTGAGAAAATGACAGAAAATTTAAATTGGCCAAAGGAAAATTGGAGTTTACTTCTGCAAAGTGTTTTGGTCGGAAAGGCAAGGGGCATTTACACTCAATTGACGGTAGAGCAAGCATCAAATTATAATATAGTGATGGATTTAATCCTTAAAGTTTATGAATTAGTTCCTGAAGTCTATAGACAAAAGTTTCGTAGTTGTGAAAAAGAAAACTCTCAGACTCCTGTAGAATTTGCTCGTTCAAAAGAACAGTTATTTGACAGGTGGTGTGCTTCGATTAAAATTGACAACAACTTTGAAAACCTTAGACAGGTAGAGGAATTTAAAAGGTGTATCCATGGTTATATTAGAACATTTCTTGATAAAAAGAATGCCAACACTTTAGACCAAGCAGCACGATTTGCTGATGAATACGCTCTGACACACAAATTATCATTTGTCAATGCTGTAAAGCCACGTTCATTCCAGTCTAATCTCTCAGGTAACAAATCCAGTTCTTTCTCAGGGCCTAAAACTTTTAACCCCAGTTACAAAGGTCAAAGGTCAAACACAAAGTCTCAGTCACCCACTTTTAACACTCAAAATAAGTCTCCCGTTTGCAGCTATTGTAAGAGGGACGGCCATTTAATGGCTCAGTGTTTTAGATTGAAAAGAAAACAAGATCAAGCCTTTCAAAAGCCTAGTGGTTTCCTCACTTCAAGATCCATACCCAAGCAGGTTAGTGATGTTCATAATGTATATGACGTTAAGATGGCCAGGGACACTGTTCCTATTAGTTCTATCAAGGATAAGTTTGACAGTTTTTTAAATCCTGTTATGGAGATTTTTGAACCATTTATTCACAATGGTTTTGTGTCACTTTCAAGTGATTTTTCTAATGCTGCTCCTGTGCAGATTTTGCAAGAAACGGGTACGTCCCAGTCTCTTTTGTTGGCAGATATTTTGCCGTTTTCTGATTCTTCATCTGCATGCAGTAATGTCCTGATTAAAGGGGTAGATTCTGTAAATTATACACCCGTTCCGCTCCATAACGTTCATCGATCTTCCGACTTGATTTCTGGGCCTGTTATGGTGGGTATTAGAGGTAGTTTACCATTTGAGGGTGTTCAATTACTTCTTGGTAATGATCTTGCGGGAGATAAGATCGGGGCTAACCCGATTGTAACTGACAAGCCTTGTTTGGATCAGATCCATGATCCAGTTGAAGACGAAATTCAAAGTTTGTATCCTGCTTGTGCAGTTACTAGAGCCATGAGTAAATTGGCTTTGGAGTCTGAAAAGTCTCTTAAAGATAACGTCATCGATGACGTTTGTTTGGCTGACACTTTCGTGTGTTTAAATGATGAGGCTGATAAGCCACATTTTGATAGCGAATTGGAATATTCTAATGACAAAATTTCAAAATCACAGCTGGTTAATGAACAGCATAGTGACAAGGACATTTCCAAGTTGTTTGACAGGGCAGTAGATGAGTGTGATGTAACTCAAGTGCCTGTGTGTTACTTTTGTAAGAATGGTGTTCTTATGCGCAAATGGCGACCGCCAGATGTGTCACCTGATGATGAGTGGGCAGTTAAGTATCAGATTGTGGTGCCAAAGTCATATCGTTCAGATATCCTCAGACTAGCCAATGAAACACCTCTTTCAGGTCATTTAGGTGTTAACAAAACATATTACAAAATTCTAAATCATTTCTATTGGCCAAATTTAAAGAAAGATGTTGCGGAATTTTGTAGGTCATGCCACACATGTCAAATGGTAGGAAAACCAAACCAAACCATACCAAAGGCCCCCCTACAAACAATCCCTGCATTTGGGGAAGCCTTTAGTAGGGTGATTATAGATTGTGTTGGTCCATTACTAAAAACAAGGTCAGGCAATCAATACATGTTAACAATCATGTGTGCTTCAACCATGTTCCCCCAAGGCCATTCCTTTACGGAATATTAAGGCAGAAACTATTGTTAAGGCCTTAGTTAAGTTTTCCACACTTGTCGGCCTACCCCAGTCTGTTCACTCTGATCAGGGATCTAATTTCATGTCAGGAATCTTTCAACAAGTCATGCATGAATTGAGAATAAAGCAGTACAAATCATCTGCATACCACCCTGAAAGCCAAGGCGCACTAGAAAGATTTCACCAGACATTAAAGAACATGATTAGAACTTATTATTTTGACACTAAGAAAGACTGGGATGAAGGCACACATTTGTTATTGTTTGCTGTTAGAGAGTCTGTTCAAGAGTCTTTAGGCTTCAGTGCATTTGAATTAGTCTTTGGTCATACAGTTAGAGGGCCACTTATACTGCTAAAGGAAAAGTTCCTAGACAGTGATCTTGACTCATTTAGTCTCTTACAATATGTGTCGGACTTTCGCACCAGGTTGACAAAAGTACAGGTTGGCCATGTCAAATTTAAAGTCATCACAAAAGGGTATGAAAATAACCTATGATAAACATGTCTTTAAACGAAATTTCAAACCTGGTGAGAAGGTACTGGCTTTTCTGCCTATTCCTGGTAATCCACTTAAGGCTAGATATTATGGTCCTTATGTCATTGAAAAGACATTAAGTGACCTTAATTATGTAATTCAGGCGTAAATGACAGGCGTAAAAACAAACAGACTAGACGCTTGTAATGTCATGTAAATATGTTAAAATTATACATAGACAGAGATAGCACTAACAGTACTGTACAGCCTGCAAGTGTAGTTAGTTCTGACCCTGATAATAATGAAAGAGCCCATGACAGCGACGAAACTACTGAACTCTGACATTTCACTTAATTTGGATTCCAAGTTGTGTCATCTTGAACCAGCGCGTCAGGAAGAACTTCGAACTCTGCTCAGTCAATATGAACATTTGTTTCCCGATATCCCCACTCGGACTGATACAATTTCACATGACGTCAATGTCGGAGATTCTAATCCAGTAAAGCAGCACCCATATCGTTTGAATCCCATTAAACAAAACCACCTGAAAAAAGAGATTCAGTATTTATTGGACAATGACTTCATTGAACCAAGTAATAGTAACTGGAGTTCTCCTTGTATCCTCGTTCCAAAGCCAGGTGGCAGTTACAGGATGTGTCCCGACTACAGAAAGGTGAACTCATTGACCAAACCAGACACATTCCCTATTCCACGCAATGATGATTGCATTGATAAAGTGGGAAGTGCCAAGCTTGTGTCAAAGTTTGATCTTCTGAAAGGATTTTGGCAAGTTCCACTGACAGATCGTGCGAAGGAGATATCAGCATTCGTCACTCCGGAGGGTCTGTTCCAGTACAAAGTTATGCCATTTGGAATGAAAAATTCTCCAGCCACGTTTCAGCGTCTCATCAACCGTGTTAGTTCTGGTTTGGAAGGATGTGAGACTTACATTGATGACGACATTGTCTACAGCGATACATGAGAAGATCATCTACTGAGAATTCGCGCACTGTTCAATCGGCTGAGTGACGCCAGTCTGACAGTCAACTTTGGAAAAAGTGAATTTGGACATGCACGTGTGACATTCTTGGGTCATGTTGTAGGTCAGGGTCAAGTCAAACCTGTAGATGCTAAGGTTAGTGCTATCTCGTTATTTCCAAGAACAACATGTAAGAGACAACTGATGCGTTTCTTGGTATGGCTGGTTACTATAGAAAATTTTGTCCAAATTTTTCAGATATTACTGAGCCTTTAACTCGACTCTTAAGAAAGAGGGTAACTTTTGTTTGGACCGATGAATGTGAATCAGCTTTTGAAAACCTGAAAGCCATACTCAAGAGCGCGCCAGTTCTTTCAGCACCAGATTCTGATTCACCTTCTAAACTGGCTGTAGATGCTAGTGATGTTGCTGCTGGTGCCGTTTTGTTACAAGAAGGTATAGATGGTGTAGATCACCCAATATGTTATTTTTCACGTAAATTTGACAAACATCAGAGAAATTATTCTACAGTTGAGAAAGAAAGTCTGGCAATGATATTGGCTTTACAACATTTTGATGTTTATGTTAGTTCTTCATCGTCGCCAATTACTGTATTCAGTGATCACAATCCACTTGTTTTCATAAGTAAGATGAAAAACAACAATCAGAGATTGTTGAGATGGAGTTTGGTGTTGCAAGAATACAATATTGAAATCAGACATATTAAGGGCAAGGACAATTTGATTGCTGATTGTTTGTCTCGTATATAATGTACATATGTTTGTCAACATTTTTGCTGTTGTAATATAGATTTTGTTATGCAATAATGTTTTGAATTGTCAAGGAAGTTCCAGGTTTGAAACTTTCTTTTTTTTAAGAGGGGAGTGTCATTGTGTTGTAGTTTACTGTTAGACACTGTGGATGTTTCTGGAATGATAGAACTATGTAGGCTTGTTTCGCGTACGGTTGTGTGGGTTGGTCTCTTCGAACTTTCTGGAAGCTTGTCGTAATTGTATCTGGGTCAGATCATACGTCAATGCTGTATGTTGTGGAATGATCTCGAATGCCCCGTAGAGTATAAATAGCCCCGACAGTCAGACATTCTGGAGGGAATTCAAACGGCTTTTATGTGGGTGCATTATACTGTCTTACTTTTGTCTGAAATTACGGACTGCTGGATTGTATATTCCTGTGAATTGACTCTTGGCGCTGTGTTATCTACGTGATTGAACTGTCGGAAACTGGACAACAGGGTGTTGGACTATCAAAATACAGAACAGCGATTTGTGCGGCACGGACTGTATAGAGATAGCGATTTGTGCGGCACGGACTGTATAGAGATTTGCACGTCACCGGTATAGCATTGAACAGTAAGACTATATTTCTCATTCATTTGTTGTATTGACCTTATTTAATTTGTATATGATTTTAGTATTGTAAATAAATATTTGATTGTTAATCCTTGACTTCACAAAAGTTT